>OY744481.1:31845064-32083454 GCA_963556165.1 Tipula helvola
CCTTTCTGATGACGATTTTAAATTTTTCTTGTTGTGGAATACAGAACATGTGTGCCCAGTTTTAGAATTGTATAATTTTTTATGATGATTTTTTAGGTTTATTTTAACTAGACTATTCGGAAAATTGTTTTTTTTTTAATATTATGTTGTATAGAACACAGCATTTGAGGCGTTTTAAGTTAAAGAGAGATTTGCTTTATGGAAGTCCAAACTGTTTAAGTCCTGATAAATTCCTGTGTTGTTGGGATTTTTCGTTTTTATATTTAGCCTAGTTCAAATTTAAATTAGTTTTGCTTTTATAATAAATGTATGAATTTTAGTTTTTGTTGTTTAATCTAAAATTAATGTAAGATAATCTTCATTTTGCACGTATATAAGCCATTTTAATTATTCATATATCCGATGTATTATATGAGAATATGAAACATTGTCCTATCAGTTATATTCAGACAACGAACAAATTTTAATTTACTCTTAAAAGTAAATATACTTGACTATAATTTCCTTATTTTAATATGAATACAAAAAATTCGTAATAACGAGACTTTTACACTTAAGGGTTACAGGTCAGAGGTTTGAAATATTTATGTGGAACAACAGGCGGTCGAATGATTTTTAAGGCAGCCCAGTAACCAAAATTTGGTTCCATTTGCCTTATTTTCAATCTCGCTCGAATTCGAGTATCGGGTCTATATAACAATAAAGTGATGACAAAATCAATGCATCTTACAATCTGTTTATTCATTTTTTAGCTTATCGTGAATCGAACCTATGTTAAGAGTTGTTGTAAGTAGATGTCATTCATTCCCTCAAATTTGTTTATATGCAGGCCAATATTTAGCTTGTTCTTTAATTTGAAAAATAAGCAAAAATGTTTTTATATTGTCATTAATCTTAATATTTATTGTATAGCACATACTTAGCTTTTTTCGTTAAGAAAAACGATCTTGTTGATCGAGGCGGGATAATTCTGTACATTTCAGAGCTAAACACAGTGCTAGATATACATACGCATGTAATAACCTAACGAGCTTTTACATTCTAATCTGCGATAAAAATTCATTAATGTTCCAGCTGCGACTAAAGTCAATGAGTTCGAAAATGACTAATTAAAAACCATAAATCCAAAAGGGGTGCTTTCTGCTCGTCACCACCGTTAATTAATTATCGTATATTTATGTTTTTTCTCCCCTTATTTATTGGAATACGATACGGTAATATACATATAGTAATCTCCATCTATTTAATCTGCGTATTATTATTATTATACATCACCATGTGATGTGTTACATTCTGTACAACATTGTATAAAAAACCATTTTTGTATTCACAAACAACAATAATTAAATTAATACTCCGCCAGAACAGGAAAAACGTATTCATGCAACATACAAAAAAAAATGACAAAAAAAAATGACAAATTACATTAATTGATTAAAAATTTAACTTTTAAAATACTAAAAGAGATAAAATAAGCTAAATTGATGCATTTCAATATATACACAGCGATTTATTTTTCATCTTATATTTTAATCTCTTTCGAATTAATCCATTTGAGATTTAAACAACAACAAAACAACAAAAATATTGTTTGCAAACTCAAAGCCGCATAAGTATTTTGATGATGATGGCAAAAAAAAAAGAAAACAAATTGAACCAAGCATAATTTTCACGTTGTCAATGAATATTGACGTATTATTTGAGAAAATCTTTTAATCATATACTTATGTACAGTCATTGGCCAAAAAATTTGCGCATCTAAGGCTGCGTACCAATAGTCTGGTAAATCATTTAGTACAGTAAATTTCAATTTTAGTACATATTTACCTCAATTGGCGTACCAATTCTCTAGAAGTAAAAATGGTTCGATGGACACAAATTCTGGTTCGGAGGGTTAAAATCGCTGGCTGATAGGTGCAAAAGTTAACGTCAATTATGTTTTAATATTTTTATTTCGTAAAATATAAATAAAATATATTGTATTAGCTTTGAGTACGTAAATTATTTATAATGAAAAACACGGAAATTATAATAAAAATCACTGAAACGTCAAAAAGCTAACAACAACGTCATTTATTTTTTTCTCCTATTTTACTCAACTTTTTAGTACAGTATTTCAATTTACCCTGTACACTGTTAAAAAGTAGGTAAAAGACCAATTTACCCGACTATTGGTACGCAGCCTAAGTATTAAAACCAGATAAATATTTGTTTTAAAAATCGATTACACTGTTTAATTTTAAAACAAATATGTGCAGTTTCCTGGCTAGAGCACTATAAGATTGTTGCCCAGTTTCACTGAAAGCGGCTGCAGCAGATTTTTCTTTGTCGGTTTGTTATTGAAACTGAGCAATATTCTTATAGTGCTATAGCCAGAAAGCTGCACATATCTGTTTTAATTTTAAACAGTGTAATCGACTTTTAAAACAAATATTTATGAGGTTTCAATAGGTGCGCAAGTTTTTTGGCTAATGACTGTATGTACAGTTGGAATGTTTGTTTAATTAAAAGTTTTATGAGAATTTTTTAAGCATGCTCTCAAAATTTGATTGTGACTCAACATTTTAAAAGTAAAATAGAACGATGGTTCAATATTTTTAAAAAGATTTACGTCCGTTCCCTTAATTTCAGCGCAGCACGATGTTTTTGGGTTTAATAAAAATATTTTAATTTTAATTAAGTAATTTATAAATTACACAAGGAAAAAATATGTGAAGCTAAACGAACTAATGTGACGTTTTTCACAGAATGTGTAGCTACACAAAATTTATCTAAAGTGTAGACAAAAACAAAAAAAAAAAACAAATGTAGGCACAAATTAACAACTTATGATCGCTAAGCGTGGAAAAATATCACTAAGCCATAACTCATTTCGGGCCCCAACAACGATCACTTTTAGGTTTTTTTTATTGCAATGAAAAGTTGAGTTTTAAGATTTTTTTACCTTCTTCAAACATTTAACGAGTTAATAAAAAAAAATCCGTTGGGACAGAAATGAGTTATTGGGGCTTACGAGATAGCAAATGACCCTACCTTAATGTATGTATGTAATTTAAGCCAAAACCGAATATCGAATATCAGGCTGATGTGTCCCGATACACAAATTTTATGATTTAGTAAAGTATTTGAAAGGTTTTTATGGCATATTGTCTAGTGTTGGAAAAGGGATAGACTACGATCTCTCTTCGTTTTTTTTTATTGCAATGTTATGTTGAGTTTTAAGTTTTAACTATAGAATTCAAATATTTTAAGAGTTAATGAGCCAAAAATGAGTTATTGGGGCTTAAGAGATACAGCTAATGACCCCTTCTTTGGGCTAATTCAATTGGGCAAAACATGCACCAAACACCCTGTATAAAGATTTTTGTAGGGATAATTTGGAAGCTAATTATGTATATATTCCTTCTTGTGCTTATTCTTGTATATTAAAGAAAATAAAACTAAAGTGACAACAACAATGATATTTTGATTTTATTTAAAAAATTGAGTTTCAACATAATTCATTTAGTTAATAATTTGATTATTTATGAGCAGAAAAATTTTTTTTTTTCTAAATTATTAGAAAGAGCTTTAAGATGTTGTATTGCTTATTTTATTACAACATAATAATTGTTGTACGAATAATTTTGGAAAGAAGTTCAATGCCGATACGCCTGTTCTCTATACACTAGATAAATGAAAACTGAATTGACAACAACAATAACATTTCAAAAATATTGACAATAACAACGATATTTTGATTTTGATTTGAAAATTGAACATCCTCATAATTGATTTGATTTATTTGGTTAACAATTTTTTAATTTATGATTTAAAATCTTTTACTTGCTGCTAGAGTAAAAGATTTTTAATTATAAGAAAAAGCTTTTGTAAAAGCTTGAGGATTTTATATTGAATATTTTACAGAACCATAATGATTTTTGTACAGATAATCTTGGAAATTATCTCTATATTCCCTATGCTTAGCCGTTTACGCTTAATTAACGATAATTAAATTGACAACAACAATATTTTATAACTATTGACAACAACAACTATGTTTTGATTTTGTTTAAAAAACTGAGTAGCCCCATAATTCATCTGATTTATTTAGTTAATAATTCGTTAATTTACAGACTGGCAGCAGTTAAAATATTTCTAATTATAAGAAAGTGCTTTTGTGAGAGCTTTAAGATTTTATATTGCATTTTACAAAACCATAAAGATACTTGTACGTATAACTTTGTCAATTATTCCTATATTCCCATGTTTATTTTTGAACGCTAAACAAACGAAAATTAAATAGACAACATAACAATAGCCGCATTTCTTGACGTTTGATCTGATCAAATAATCGTGCTGTAATCATATTCTTTGTCGCTTAACAAAATTATTGTTCAACTTCATTTTAATAGCTGGACTAATTTTTAGAAAACCATTTGTGATCCCCAATCAATATTGGACCCAATGTTGTTGTTGCTTTACATATAAATTTTGATCGTTCCGGATATTTTAATTTGTGTTTGTGTTGAAAAATTTACAACACAGTACTGTAAACTACACTCCCGAGGAGCAACTAAATCAACTCAAACCTTCAGCGCTCACAGAAAAGCGAATTATTTGAAAACGGCTTAAGCGATTTTTACAAGACAACATTTTTCTCTCATAAAAATTGGTTTAGGACTTTTTTTATAATAAATTTTGAATTAAAACTCAACCAAAATTGATGATTATGAAAAAAGTATTGAGGATATTTAAATTTAAATTACAACACAAAATTCAACCAAAACAAAAACAATTTTATTGGTTAATACTTAATATTGCTCCCCGTTGCGTCTACAACGATTGGCATGCGATTACCCATTGCCCTTATTAAGGGTTTGACAAAAACTTGGGGGATCGCACCCTAGTCCTCACTAGAGTTTCTGCTCGAGAAATTAGGAACATTGAGTGCCTATAAATGTCTCGAACGATTTTGACTCGATATGATGTCCACTTACTGTATTTGGTAGCAATTTGTAGGCCAGTCGCATGTTGAGATTTTTGCTACCGGTCCATATGTACATGTACATATGGGCCTGTATCAAAAATCAAAATAGCATTCTCGACACAAAGTTTTTTTTGTGCACCCTAATATATATATATATATATTTAAGTGCATATCAACGTGAATATGTGCACATAATTTAAATCGTAAGGTAGAGTAAATATCCAAAGAATATTGTATTTGAATTTGGATTGCAATCTTTTACAAAACAAATGCGAGATTATCGCTAAACAATAAATGAGTCGCTTTTTATGGTTCAATATTATTTAAAATAAAAGTCTACTTAAGGTTTAATTTGGTTGAGTAGTATTTCTCGTATCCCATTTTTAACTCTAGTATATCCAGAGTTCAACATTCCTTTTTAAAGAATAATATTTAGTTGAAATGAAATTTTAACCACATTTAATGCTACTCAGAGTTTTTAAAATTTAAGTTTATCCCATTATGGATAATGAAGCTAAGAAAATTTTACAAACTCTTGATGGATGACCTAGTAAACATAGAAATAGTACAAAAGTCCCATTCAACACCAACAAAACTAATTCAAAGTATGAAGTGGTAATGCACTTCTACAAAGTTTCTACTTAAGTATAGTATATATCAACTACCACATAGCTACGTATACAAAATATTATATCTGTAAGAAAACCCTAATGCATTTACATTTCTCATCTCATTTATCATAAGAAAAAAAAAATGTTAAGTTTTTCTTAAGTTAGCCATTTGCCTTTGACATTTAACATTTCTTTTACAACAAAAACTTTTATTTTACTAGAAGAAAAATAAAATTTATTTCTTCTGGCATAAAATTCTTTCATTTTTATTTTTTTGTTGTTTTGTAATAATGAACATTAAACACGAAGAGTGTTACTTATGCATTAAATAAGGAAATGAACTTTAAACAGGAATATATATGTATGCTTGTGTACGTATAATCATCAAACCATAAAAATATTATAAGGCAATGTAGAAGAAGAAGACCTACTTTGGAATGAAAATTAAACACGCGGCAGTGCGAAACTAGAAATACGAGTATTGTGTCACCTAATTAAAAAAAAACTGGTTGATATTTGAAAATTTCCTTTACCAGTTTTCCTCTCTCACCCCCCACCCGTGTGTACACTTTTTGTTCTCGCATTTTGTATGAATATAAAAGAATTTTATTTTATTATAAAATGATAATAAAAATGAAAATTTAATAGATTACACTTTTTTTCGTCTTCCACCAGTGAGCTCCTTTCATTTAAACGAAGTACTGGAATAGCACAAACAAAAAACTTTTTCCAACTACTATAAATTGTTTCTAAAATATAATTTTCATTTTTGGTTGATATTGTTGCTATTTTACAGAATTTTCTAGTAAAATTCTGAAAGGAAAATAGGAAAAAAGCGTTTCCATTAAAATAAAAGAAAATTTCAAGACATTAAACACCATATATACAATACTATAACTACTGTACGATTGATACTACATATATATACCATAAAGAAACAAGACGGAAAATATGTGGGGACGAGTAAAAAAATAGCGCACCAACAACAAAAACAAAACAATCCACAAAACAATATAAGAAGCAAAGCACAAAAAAAAAATTAAGAAATATATTATTAAATTGAAGAATATGTTGCTGCCAATATTACTCTTTCGTTTTATTTTAACTGAGTCGACAAGTTTTCCTCCGATTTTTTTGTTCTTGTTTTTTTGGCAGACACAAAAATACTGGAAATATTCTTTAAAAAAAAAAATCGTTTTATTCATGATAATGTACAAAAAAAAAGATGAAAATTGCTACATTTTTCATATTACTTTTCAATTTAATAGAAGCGAAATACGAGCGTGGAACAAAAAAAAAATGTTGATGATGTGAGGATTTACGAAATTTATATATCAGAAAAGTCTTTCCAGCTTATTGTAATTTTTTATTTTCCTCATTTTCCGTCTTCTTTTTTTTATGAAAGCTTTTGATTTGGTTTATGAGCTGTATAATTCAAAAGGAAATGTGTGAAATTATAAACGCATTTTGTGTTATGATACGCATATAAATCTAAATTCGAGAAGTTCATGGAAAATCCCAGGTTTAAGGCGTTCATTCAATAATAAATGTGGTAAATTAAATCAGAGCATTTTATCCTTGTTTATATGAGATATTAATTTATTTTTTTATTAACAATTTGTTGGGCACGCAGCTAATACTTAAAGCGTTATGCACAACCACAAGGATATTTTTAGATACTTTCACAATATTAAAATAATCAATCCTTCTTATTAATATGTCCTAAAGCAGTAAGCCCGCATTAAAATGGAAAATAAAAAATCGAAAGTTTTAGGTAAAATCTTTTGATTTACTCGAACATTAACTTTAAAAAATTATTTAACCTTCTAAGAAAAAAATATTTTTATTATTTCCGATAAATGTTTGTATGTTCCCTTCATTCTAAAAATAAGAGCTTTGTTAAGTGGTATCGCAAAAGACCCTCAAAATGAATTTACGAGAGAAATAAATATTTGTTTTGTTGTTTTTTTATATTTATCAAAAAGGAAATCGTAAAATGTTTTCAAAAAATTGTTCTCAGAATCAGCTAGCAGAAGGAAACTATAGTTAAATTTTATTTTATACCCTTCTGCTAACTAATGCTGAGAACAAACGTTTCATTTAATATTGCAATAGATCTTATTTCCTATTACAAATCCTAAATCAACATAAACAGACCAGTCTGAATAAACCTACCCACAAAATAAAAACAAGTTTATAAAAAAAATTTGTTGAAGCGAACTAAATATAAATCAAAATAAATCGTCATCTCCAATTGAAATTTTGAAAAAGTTGCTGAACCCAATTTAATGCCAAACAATTTAGAATATTTTAAGGCTTCTTTATTTTTACATAAAACATATATTTCTCAAGATAAGCTGAACTTCTAACAGGCGAACAAAACAGACTGAAACTCATATGCTGTACAAGATTGTAGAAAATACCACGAGAAAAAATTAGATATTTCTACTCACAGCCAGGGGTAACACTAAAACAAAGCAGAATTTTTTCTTTTAGTGTAACATTACTGATGCTGGCAGTTATTATTATCAATTACTTGTTATTGTTCAAGTAAAAAAATTAAAGCGGTAATTCAAATATTTTTTGTGATTGGGCGTTTTTTCTTGTGCCTTTTTCTTTTTGTGCTTTTTTTCTACTTTTTTCTGTAGGGGAATTTCTCCATGTGCGCTTTTTTCTGTGTGGGCAGCTTTCTGTGTGAGAAACTTTTGATGTACGCTTTTTTCTTGTACATATTTTTGTCGGAGTGGTTTTCTCTGTGCGTTTTATTTCTTGTACGCATTTTCATAGAATCTTAGAATGGTTGAAGGTAGTGAAGCATGGCAAAAAGGAAAATAAATAATGTAGCGTAGTGTGCCTGATTACTTTATTTTAACCTTAAACCCGCGTGTATGTTTTACACCTTAATTCCGTGTTTCGGGAAATTGAATTCCTCAATATTAATTTTCATTAAATGTAGGGATAATACAATTTTTTTAAATGATTTTGAGTTATGTGTACTTAGTTTATTTATAAAATGATGTAATGTGTAATAAAGTTAACCTAAAAATCATGTTTGGGGAACTGTATTCCCCAAAACACGGTTTAAACGTTAATAACACTAATTTTCAGCAACATTCGATTGTCCTTCGAAAATCCATAATTTAGAGATGTGAAAATTTAAGTATGTCTTATTAAACCTGTATTGCCAACCAGGAAAGATCAGGAAGTACTTACCAACTATAAAACCAAATATAAAAGCAATATTCCGTTAAATAATAAATTTTCTAGAATTCTGCAATGATCTGAAAATAAAATCAATTTTTTGGTTTCAGTAAAGTTCTGAAATTACTTTAAGTGAAACTATTTTCAAATATTCCAAAATTATCTTTAGAACTTTAAATAATTCTACAGTCACATCTTGAATTGAATATGAATTAATGTTCAAGTCGTTTATGTTGAAAAATAAAAATAAAATTTCTCCAAGTATAGAACTCCCTTAAAATTTTAAATTGGACGATTTTATAATGAATAAATTGTTCTTCCATTTTAGAGCTTGCCTTGGAGGTAGGAAGTGTGTTTTTTTTCATTTGGTATATTGGAGTCGAGAAGATATCATGTTTTAAATTTGTAATTAAGTATGGCCACAAGTGACATCAAGTAACTGAGCATCCATAACAGAACATACCAAAAAAAATGCGGGCAACTTATAAATAACAAAAAAGAAATAATAAAAATAAAAAGCAGCACGTTCAGCTAGTATCACCGACAATCCAACAACTTCAACTAAACGCCCATAAATATTTACTAAAATACACAAGTTTCTTTAATTACTTCCCTTGATTCTAAATCGGTCCGCAGAATTCGCCAAAAAATCGACATAATCGGATGAACTTTTAATCACTAGAATGATCTAAATTTAATTATTTCATTTTTAGATTATGGCATCAAATTACTTGGGTAACCTTTGATGGAATACTTTGTTTATATATTAGAATAATACCTTGTAGTTTGGACGTTTACTGTTAGAGGGCATATCGATTTGGCTTTTTACTTAGGAACAGGCAAAAATGTAATTCGTGCATTTTTCCCTCTAATGTATCAGCCAATTTGTTCAGTTTAGCTTGAAAACGGCAATTTGACCATTTTTCCCAACTTAAAACCGAATAATATTGAAAATGCTTTGACGTATTGAGCAAGTTTCTTCCTCTCTTTACAATTCAGAACAAATTTGTGTGTTTATCCAAAGATTTTACAATATTTCATTTCGAGTTCTCTTGTTAGGTTTTAAGTCGTGCGAGCATTTTTACAAACCTTACAGTGTTTGAAAATTTAAGTTTAACTCCAAATTTATTTCTTTATATTATATAGAATATATTTTATAATTAAAAGAATTAAAAATAAAATAAAAACAAAAATAATAATAATTAAAATAAAATGTATATTATAATTGTTTTAATTAGCTATTTCAATTATTTTTAATTTGTCTAGTTAATTTTAACTATTTTTTAATTATGACGTTAATATTTTTCTGAAAAATTGTAATCGAATTTAATCCAGTTTCGAACTGATGAGCCTTTGATTATGAAAAAATCAATCCTCTCATCAGGCCATGGCTACTGGATTGATTGTACAACAATTTTACATTCTATATATAGGAATGTATTGTGTACAGGCAGTATTAGCGAATTATACTAATACAGTTCAATTCAATTACAATTCTTCTTTTTCACATTTACAACAGCTCTATTCCTGTGTAAGCAAATTATTTTTTATTTCCCACTTTTATTTACTTTAACTAGAATCAATTAGTTAATTAATTCATGTAATACCAATTATGCAACCGGTCCTAAGACCATTTATGTGTTTTAACAAATAACACGTAGAAGTATATTAGTATTAAAGAACAATTATTTTTAACACCCCAAAGAAATCCAGTAGCCATGGCCTGATGAGAGGATTGATTTTTTCATAATCAAAGGCTCATCAGTTCGAAACTGGATTAAATTCGATTACAATTTTTCAGAAAAATATTAACGTCATAATTAAAAAATTAAAATTTAATGGGTACCTGTCTATCTTTGGGGTGTTAAAAATAATTGTTCTTTAATACTAATATACTTCTACGTGTTATTTGTTAAAACACATAAATGGTCTTAGGACCGGTTGCATAATTGGCATTACATGAATTAATTAACTAATTGATTCTAGTTAAAGTAAATAAAAGTGGGAAATAAAAAATTTTAACTATTTTTAATTGTTTTAATTATTTTAATCCTTTAAATTATTATTTCTTTTTAATTTATTTTTTTTATTCTTTTTTAGATTATTGTTATTAATTTAATTTTATTTTGTTAAAAAAAATTAAGGCAAAATAATTATAATATGAATACTTAAAATAAAAAAATTATTATATACTTTTTTTTAGTTAAGCTAAATTAAAATAAAATAATAAAAATAATTAAAATATAAAATGCCAGTTTACCTCTGATCAGTCTATAATAGTAACAATAATTAAAATAAAATACCTTAAAATAGAAATAATTAAAATAGCGAATTTTGGCTTTATTATTTTAATATTTTAATTGTTTTTTGATAGTTTAACTAAATTTCGTTTTTTAAAACTAGATAAAATATTTAAATATAAAGTAATTAAAACAAAGAATTAATAGATATTTAAATAATTTTTATTTATTAAAAATAATTAAAATCAAATTCAGTTTATAATTCTTTTAATTACTTGAATTATTTTTAATTCATTTAGTTATTTTTAAATAGTTTTAATTTATTTTAATTATTTGTAAATATAAAAATCTATTTAAAAATAAAATTTAATTTTTATTTATTTTAATTATATCTATTTTTCTGGTTATGATTTTAATTATTAAATAAAATAATGATGAAGATATTTTTAATTGTTCGATTTTAATTATTATTTTTTTTTTTAGAACTTTAATAAATTATTATGTTAATTATTTTGAACTTTATTATTTTAAATATTAAATAATATAATATTAAGATATTTTTAATTCTTTATAATTAAGTATTTTTATTTTTATTATTTTAATAGTTTTAATTAAACTACACTACTCCAAAAAATTAAAGGAACACTAATTTTTTTCAATTTTTTTAGTGTTTTTTGAAGAGCTGTATCTTAGTATAATACGGTCGTACAGAGATGAAAAGAAAAGCATTTTAAAGCTTCAAATCTCTAGTTTTGAGACTTTTGAACGGAAAATTTTTGTGAGATACCGTTATCACGCAATCATAAGAAAGAGCGCGAAGAAAAAAAACTCGATTTTTTTTTTTTTTTTGTAAGGTGCCATGGGCTCGGGAATTTTTTTTTAAGTTAAACCAATGCATAGGTCGGTTAGCCTGTTAATTAGGCGTAAATTTAATTTCATTCTGGTCTCTCTATGTCAACTTTTTGCTGAGATATCTGACTTTGAATCAAAAAAGATCCTTTTGTCTTTGATCATCGATATCTCAGCAACCAATGATGCACAGTAAACTTTAGCGCAGCCTTAAAAACTTCAATAAATTTCCTACAGGACCCTTTAATGATTGGTGGAGAATAAATTTTTTTTTCACCCTCAATACTGATTTGAAAAAAGTACAAAAAAACGACTTTTTAGGTTGTCTTAATAAATCTACCGTTACTTTACCGTTATTGATGAAAAGACTAATGTTGCCAGGTCATTTTACAGTTTAATGTACTCCTAATATCCCTGTATTATTTTCAAATTGATCCATCCAACCGTTTTTTCGGACAGATTGATCAAAGTTTTACAAAACAATTAAAGGAACAAGTATTCATCAAAATAAAAAAACGACTTTTTTCACATTTTACGTTAGTTACTTGTTAACCCTTAACGATCGTACGTTTTTTTTTTGTAATACTCGCCGATAAGAGACGATAGAAAATTAAATAAAGTTCTGCAATATGAGCAATAATTATGGAACTTGGCCATTTCTTATCCGATTTTAGTGAAACTTGGTATGCACGATGGAAATGGGATTCTAAAATGATTTTTGGATAAAGTTCTGGAATATGGCCAACTAGGATGGAACTTGGCCATTTCTTAACCGATTTTGATGAAATTTGGTATGCACGATGGAAATTGGATTCAAAACTGATGGCCAAGTTCCATCCTAGTTGGCCATATTCCAGAGCTTTATCGAAAAATCAGTTTAGAATCCCATTTCCGTCGCCCATACCAAATTTCATCAAAATCGATTAAGAAATGGCCAAGTTCCATCCTAGTTGACCATATTCCAGAACTTTATCCAAAAATCACTTTAGAATCAGATTGATGCCATTGATCTGACACCAGATGTTTTCTATTCCGACGAATGACACGTATGGCTTATGGTAACTAAAATAGGACACGTGGCGCAAACGTCTGATTTGCATGAATGAAATTCGCGGAGAGACCAGTCTTTCAGAAATCAAATCCAGTGATGGTAAAGACGCAGGCATCTTTTGATATTTGAAACCGTTGTATGTGGACATAGGCTCTACATCCGCTGAAGAATAAAAAAAAATTATTATAATTTTCCCAAAGTTTTGCAACACGCAGACGCACACACGCTACTACCACACGTACAAACATACACGCGTAGAACGATTATGAGAGAATACAAAGCCGAAGAAAATAAAATAATAATAACAACAACAAAATTTTTTTTTTTTCAATCGAGTATGAAAAATGTCAATACATATGTACATACTTCTATGTACATACTTTTTTCTGTATACAGAAACAAAATAAAACAGAACCAGGTTCACCTACCAGAAAAGTATGGATTTTGAAAAAGTAAGATTTTTGGAAAAGTAAGATTTTGAAAAGCAAGAGATTGGCTTATGTCCCAATCTGATGGAATAAGCTATACAACTTAATGTTGTACATAATGTTGTACAATTTATACGGCTCATATCCGTTTCAAAGCCCAAACGATAGCAAGGAATTCTTGTTGTCACATAAGGGTTTTGGAAGTTCAGTGCCATCCGAAACGCAGAATTCTTGCGAGAGTAAAGCTCCAATGGTTACATCGCTAGTAACTATAATTTTTGTTTTTTGAAAAATCTGGATACGCAAGTATAGGGGGATTAATTAATTTTTCTTCAGTTTGTCAAAAAAATATTCACGACAAGCCCGACCAACTAAATATTACATTTTTTAAGCAATGCTTTAGGTGGTCGTCGTTCTGCAATATCGGAAAGACTTTTTCATGAAGCGTTAATAATAACCGTATAATCCTAAAAAAGATTTGATTACCACGTTTTTTTTGGCATTGGGTATCCTTTGATAGCTGTAATTTTCGATGGACCCGGCTTGATTCCCACAGCGTTGAACTGTTTCCCAATAATTTTAATCTTCGCTCGATTTGATTTTTCCAATTTGCAATTCAATAATTTGATAATTTTCTGGAGCTTCGAGACAAATATTTAAACATTTTATATTACTTGTAAATACTCAATATGGCGATTTTCAGAAAATTGAAAAGTTAATTCTGATTTAATTTCTGCATAGGTCTTGGAATTGTTTTAACATCAGCATATTATATGCATTATCTAATAATTTGAGTAGAATTCAAATATTCATTAAAATCTTTATTTTAATTTTTATATACCGAATCACAAGATGAAATAAATTTAAAAAATTTTGTTGAAGAACCATTGTATTCAGGAATTACTTTAACAGCTACAATTTATTAAATTTAAACGCCATTTTGATATTTAGCGATTTGAAATTTATTTGTTTAAAGTTAACGTCATTGTAAAGAATAAGCCCGTGTAATTTTTTTTTTTTTTTTAGAATAGTTATTATCCGGTAACATGACGTAAGAATTTTAAATTAAAACAAAAAAATACATTTTATTATTGAAATTTGTATTTATGTAATATTGTAATTGATTTGTATGTTCGCCGTGAATTTAATTATAATTTTATATAAAAAATTAATAAATACTTATGTCCCTTACTAGTGAAATTTTGTCAAAAACTTGATTTGTTCTATTTAGATGGTAGATACATATAATAAACAATGAGATATAAACCCAAGTGAAAACACAAATAAAAAATTAATTTTATATTAGCGCCCAACTAGGCGCTTGCTTTGATATTCATTCACGTTGTTTTATTTTTGTGCAAACACTGCACGTGAAGTAAACTGGAAGACAATCGCAGTAGATTTCGTTTATAGCGACTACGAATATAACGACATTCTAGATATAATGACGGAATTTTGCGGCCCTTGAGGTCGTTGTAGGGGAAACCTACCTATAAATACGACATTTGGATATAACGACGGAATTTTTTCGGTCCCTTGGTGGTCGTTATACTATAGCTGAAAAATACTGTAGTAATAAAGGAAAAAAGTGAGGGACAAAATCCCGAGAATCTAAATCCCAAGGGTACAAAATCCGGATGGTTTGAAAAATCTCAAGAGTTAAAAATCCCAATGATACATAATAACAAGGACACAAAATTCTGAATACCGATACTGAATCCTGAAGATACAAAATCCCAAAGGTACAAAATCCCGAAAGCCTATGAAAATTCCAAAATCTAATTGTTGCACAATTGGTTCAATTTTCCCTTGATTTAAAGAGACGAAAATTTGAGGGTTTGTAACGATATCCCGCATTTTAAAATCCCACCCCAAAAAAAAAATTCCGCTTTTTAAAATCCTATTTTTTTATAATCCTGCTTTTCAAAATCCCAGTTTTGCAAAAATTAAAATCCCGGTTTTGATTTTGAATTTACTTTATATTAAAATTCCCTTCGCCAGAAAGAGCCCGAATTAAAAAAATATTTCTTTTAAAACCATGAAACCAGAATTTTGAAAATGATAGAGTTTCAACTGTGGTATCTAAAATGTTCCACAAGTTTTCGATTAAATTCAAATCAGGGCTTTGAGCTGGTCAATCGAGAAGATCTGTTTCGATCATTTTCTTGTTGGGAACTCCATCGAATGGGCATATTATCTTCCGCAAATGGTTAACATTTCTGCTGCCAAGTTGTACACAAATCGATACATAATGCCATTTGTTCTGAATAGAGGTTCAACTCGAAGTCCTGGTAAACACCTCGGAGCTATGATTCCTTTTCCATCCTATTGTATATTTTCTATCCATCCTCGTATTTACATGCCTTCTCTTTTGTTCATTCGATCCTTTTAAATTAAACTTAAATTCATCAGACCATAAAACGGTTTTCTATTTATTGGCATCCAAAACCAAATGGCGATTGCAAAAAGGAATTCTGGCGGCTCGATTTTTGTTGGAAATAAATGGCTTCTTTTGCAGGTCTTCTTGAAAATAACTTCGCAGAGTATAGTCTTCGCCTGATTATATATTCTGAAACCTCTAACTTGAATTTCCGGATAATCTTATTAGCACTTGAAAATGGATCCTTTTTCCAAGCTCTGGTGATTCTTCTATCAGTTTGTATACTTGTGTTTTTTGGGTGACCTCCTGAATGTATTACTTTTATTTTTTCAATTTGTTGGTACTTAGTAATTGTGAGACCACTGATTTTGAGAGGGAATATTTAATGATTATGGCCTCTGCTTCATAATATTAGTATAATCTTGCACAATTTTCCCTCGAAAATCCTTACAATACATATTTCGTACCATTACTTAAGTTCTCACTTGATAAGTAAATGTATTTAAATTCAATCATGGTAAAGTGCCCAATATTTAATTTTTTTGACATACCTGTATTAATTTAATAAAATAAGACACTTTTTGACAAAATTTCTTATTGTGCTGATATCTTAAATTATAATATCCAAGGTTTCGAAGATTTGAGTGATCTTGGACGAACACCAAAAGTAGCCAACTATGTACATATTGGTATTTATGGGTATTGTGGTTTGGGTAATAGAAATTTATTTTTGGAGCTTGGAGGAACAACAACAAATACTCATCATATTGTTGGTGGTAAAAAGTATTTCAGAATGTATGATTCAAGCCATTTAATAAAATCTATTCGGAACAATTTGATCAATGCTGATATGATCACACCAGATGGTAAAGCTAGTTGGGGAGTGTTAAACAAATTATTTAATAATGAGCAAACAAACACCACAAAACTTTGTCCAAATCTAACATCAGCTCACATCTTTCCGAATAATTTTGAGAAAATGCGAACACGACCGGCTATAAAAGTGTTTAGCAGAACAGTTGCAGCCGCATTGTGAACTGCAAATAATATGAATGTTTTTCCAAAAGCTATGAAACCTACAGTTTTGTCTCATCAGCAGCTGCATTTGAAAAGTCAGATGAATTGTTGATACCGTAATGTGCAGCTCACTTTATTCAAAAAATGGTAATAAAAAACCTAAGCGCCAAAATAATACCATCTTAAAACTGAAGAAATTTGCGAACTGGTTCGAAGGTTGTACATTTGCTAAAAAAACCATACTTATTGTATTAAATAATGGTATAATTATGATCAAGATCATTAATTCCATTATAGAGCTTCCTTCCGATTTGTTGGATGAATGTCCCTGAATAAACTTTGTATTTTGTGGGCATTACAAACAAGATTCATTAGGAAATGTCTTTTCCATAGTACGCAACAAAGGTGGCCATTGTAAAAACCCTTCGGTATTCGAATTCACCCGTATTATGGCACAGATAACGAATTTAAAAATTTTGAAAAATACAATTGTGGGAAGCTATGACGACGACAATGATGAGTTATCTACTGCTATGATTCGGCTGATGAGCATTTCTTTAAGGGCAACGCATTTAGTGATATCGAACAAGACGATTTGGATACAGTTCTGCAATTTGTCAACTTTTTTTAAAAATTCACCACAAATGTTAAATATTCGAAATAATATTATTACGAAATGAATCGAAATATTAAAAGATCGCGCTAGAAATACCATTCGATTTTTAAATAAACAACACCCTTGCTATGAACACCATAAAAAAATCTTAGATTTTGATTTTATCTTTTTAACTGAAACATGGATTTCTACTTCCGAATCTCCAAACTAAAGTTTAGACGGTTTCTCTTTTTTCGTGAACTGTAATGATCAATATAGATCTGGCGGTGTAGCTGAATCTATATATTTATATGCCTTGAAAGTTGAAGTAAATTTCCGTAATTTTAAATTGTGTTTTGTTCTTATCTATAAAGATTCATTTTGTCTCATTTGACTGTTTCTTAAGTGAATTAAGACATTTCCTCGAGACAGATAAATCTTAACACAAAATTCTTCTCGGAGACATAAACATAGACTTATTGAATGATTTCCAATCTAAAGATGATTATTTATTGCTTTGCTCTTCATTCAATTTGGAGTTTTTTTTTAAAAAAGAGCTACTAGACCACGTCCGAACACTGTATTGATCACGTTTTTGCCGAAAAGCTCTCTGTACAGTTTACCATTCATGTTAATAACTTGCAATTAATTGTCACGGATTATAACACAATAAAAGTAAAATTTGTAATATATAGCATGTTTACCATACGAAAATAGATTATTCTGGCCTCTCTGAATCGTTATGTTTATGCGAATAGAGTTTAGTATTTCTTTCAGAACTTTCTAATTTTGCTTACTCGAATTTTATTGTTGTACTTCTTAATATTGTAAGTAGTCATAAATCAAAGCAAGCCCTGGCTGTCTGATTCTTTATTGAATCTCATTAATTTAAGGAACAGTCTGTGTAAAAACTTTACAAAAATGCTAACAATCTTGCTAGTAGTAGTGAATTTATAACATCAATCAAAACTGATGCTGGTATTAGTTTAACTGATCCACTTGATATAGCCAATGAACACTTCCATCAAATCACATAAGTTATCTTGCAAGAACATTTTGAAAACGTTAATTTTGAGAACACGACCAGATATAGTTTGGTATTATCCCACAGAAGTAAAAATAGCTTTTTGTTTGTCCGTATAACTGAATCGAAGGAAGTTACAGCCATAAGTGAACTAAAAAATAATAGTTCTTCAAGTGTCTTTAATAGTTCAATAAGAACATCGTTTTTGATATTTTTCATTTTTAAGTGTTCATCTTTAATTTGTGCCTTTAAAAAAAAGGCTCCCGCTCCGACCCCAACAACTATCGTCCAATAACGTTACTAAATACTTTTGCGAAGGATTTTTAGAAAATTATTAAAGCTAGAGTACCACTATATAACATTACATATCCACTACATAACAATTTCAATGCCAATTTAAAAGTAGCTGCCATCTTTACTGATGTCATAAAACCCTTTGATACGGTAAATCACACCTTGCTATTATCATATTGGTTTCTGGGGTGTTGCTCTCTCATTTTTCAAATCTTATCTCCAAGATCGAATGCAAAGTGTACACACACACTTCTTACAGTGATCATAAAATTGTTAATGTTGTTGTTCCTCAATGCTTCCTTTTGGGGGGCGAGTAGACAAGAGAGAATAGACGCAACAACTTCAACACCGATGTCAAGCAACATATTTGCTACGGTTAGTACAAATTTGGGTGACCGCTTGGTAACATGATATTGGAACGAAATCTCTCCGCTCCCACCGCACAACCGCCGATGGGGTTTAAAGCTTTTCATGGGAAATTAAAGCTTTTCAGATCTTTTACAACAGAGCGATGCAGTACCTATTAGAATAAATTGTGTTGTCTTGTGATTAACAAGTGTAAAAAAAAAAAAAAAAAAAAAATCTAACAAATTTATTAACTATCGACTACTTAGGTGTCTGGAACCGGGTCGAGTCTTTAATGCTACCATACCTTTCCTTTCCTTCGATCTTGTTATTCGTAAAAGGGTGTACGGTGGACCTGTCGTATTCGGGAAACTTGCCTTAGGCTTGGTTGTACATACTAAATCAATCAATCAATCAATGTTGTTGTTCCTCAATGCTTCGTTTTAGGTCCTTTACTCTTTTTGATCTACTGAAATTCCATCTTTGATTTGAAATTACATGGAATGATTGTCGTTTTTACAGATGATATGGCGGTCCGGTATTCTAATAAAGACATGATGTTATTGAAAAATGAAATTGGAGTTGGCGTTAGATTACTAAAGAAATGGTTTTATATACATGATATGGTTTTGAGTAGCAAGTCTAAATTGATATATTTGAATGTTTCAGGGTGTCTCCAGATGCCAAGTAATTTGATTTAACATTCTTTGCTCTGTGATGAGTCTTCCTGTAATAATTTGTTTGTAAAGATTTATACCGTTGGTACTATTAAATACTATTAAATATTTGGGTTTGTACTTAGGCAGTCAACTTAACGTTAAACTTCGGATTACATTAAGATCATTTTATAACCTGCGCAACTTCTGCTGCTCTAAATTTTTGAGGACTCTCTATTACGCACTTTTTGAGCCCCATCTCCAATATGGTTAATCGTGTTAGAGTTGAATTTACATTTCTAATTTAAAACCATTAATAACGATTCAAAAATGAATTCGGTATCATTTCCTATGTTTGCGAAACATAATATTTTACCCCAACGTTATCTGTATGTTTTTAAGGTCTTAAAATTGTTTTATTTGGTTAGTGGAAATCGTTTGAATAATATTTATATTTATGAACCATATCTGTTCCGCAATACAAACAGAATTCAGAATACCGGTGATATAGAATGTCTGTTTAAAATTGTGGTTTAAGATCAATGGTTTGTAATGGCCCTATGCGAATTTTGATATTCAAGAATGGAATCGTGAATATATTTGAAAACTCGGTTTTTTAGTAACTATTTCGTTACCCTGCATAACCTATTAAAATCGATACTTTTAAAAATTTTAAAAATTTAGTCTTATTCAAGTTCTAACGTAATCGATTTTATAATATTTTCTTATCATATAGTTGATGAGAAAAATATACTTAGAGTACCTGTTTTAGCACATAAAAAAAGACATAGCTCTGTGAATTTTAGTCGCAGCATACTTTAATAAAACATTTTAATAATTTTTACCCACCCCGTCATGTTTAGGTAAGGTAATTTTTAACTTCTGTAACCGAAACCTATTGATTTAAAACTGCATGACGCCAGCTAATCGACCGTAATATTTCTGGTCGCCTTTCTGGTTTCCAGCGGTATCCTTTTTCAAGGAAAAATTATATACAGGACGAAAAATTTGCGTTCACCTATTTTGAATAAACCCATTTAAATTCATTACAACATCCGTTTCATGACGAAATAGAAAACCCCTGTTGTGATCATTATGAATCCAATTTTATGTAATAAAAAATAAAAATATTAAATTTTTTCCATTAAATTATATAAACTTTTGTTTAAAATTCATTAAAAATCTATTTTATCAATTTAATGATAATAAAACTGAAAACGAGAGCGATGTAAAATCAAATTCCATCAACCCGGAAAACCCAACTTTTTTATTTTTTTTTGGTTTCTTTTTGCAGAAAATTGATTCAACCATAGAAAAATATTGTGCAAAATTTTTAGTTTTGTTTTTGTTTTATGTGTAAACATTTTTATTTGGATCCTTTCCGTTGGTAAAACAGTAAAAACAAAATAAAAACAAGTACGAAAAGTTGGTTTTAATTCAATCGAAGTTAAACATTAAATTTTCTTTTTGCTTGTATAATATAGTTATATAATTATATATATTTGTATATAAAGGAAAACCTCAGCTCCCAAAGCGTGCTTATATATTTTGGGAATTAAATATTTACGTTTAAAAATAATATAAAACGAAATGAAATAAACAGAAAGTACCATTTCTCTCCGACCTAAATTTTAAAATTTGAAATTTTGTTTGCTGTTTTTGTTATTCTTATTATTTTACAACAACAACAACAGCAGAAATAGAGAAAATTTACAAAACAAAATTTCCATATTATTATTTAAATTAAAGAATTTAAATTAGTTTTTATCCTTTCAGTTTGCTTTTTTATTTTTATTTTTTTTTAAAGAACGAAAACCTTGTATCCAAAATTTTGATACAGTTTTTCTTTATCTCTTTGTTGAATCTTTGTATATATTTTTAAATGTAAAGCACAATACAATAACAACAAGAAATATTAAAAAAAATTAAAATATTTATTTCATAAAAATAAATATGTATGGCTTTTTTTATGTATATAACTTGTATATAATGAAGATCTTAGTAGAGAAGAAAAAAAAACGGAATAGTTAAATAAACCAAAAAAAAAATGTAAAAAGCTTTCTCAATCTTTTTTTTAGTCCTATTTCATGAGCTTTTTTTATTACTATTATTACTTTATTTTTTTTTTTTGCGTTTGTAGTAAATTATGTGAAAATGTTATTTTTTATTTCTCTCTCTATATATAAATTGTAAATGAAAAATATTACGAAAATTTATGTATGGAAATTATATAGAATTTTGCTTAAGTCAGTGGGCGATAAACTTTGTACGAATACGAATTAGATATAATATTATGATGCTTTAACATAAGATAAATATATTATATGGTATGGAGATACTATAGAGAATTTTTATATATTACGAAATTTAAAACTAGATTTATGTCTTTATTTTTGGTTTAGCATGGAATTTTAATAGGATTTCACTTTCACAAATTGCAAAGTGGTATATACACTATTTAAATGTTGTGGTGACCTAGTTTGTATAAGGTGGTTTGGTTGGATTTATAAGATTAATTATTATTCGCGAATGAATTAAAATTAAAATATCTAAATCCGGTTTTATTATTTTTTTCTGTTTTATAGGTATAACAACACTTGAAGTTAGTTAGTTATGTTTATATATTGACTTGTCCAGATTGTTCAGTTTTCTATATTGGGCAAACTGGAAGATTATTTTTGAAAGATTTACGTAATACTCAAGATACCCAAAGGATAATCTGCATGGTTTGTTTTTTATTTCAATTTATGGTTCTCTACCAGTGAAAAATTGTATTTTGCCATTTTCCACATGGTAAAATTAAATTAATCAATATTTTGCTAAACTCGATTTTGAATAGAAAATTACACAAGTATAACGCCGCAGACCAGTACTTAGCATTTCACATAAAATAAAAACAATACACAAATCTGAGACGAAACAAAAACGGATTATTGGTGAAAAGTTTCTAACACTTCCCTATACATATTCTTTAACCAATTTTATGTGATAATGTCCGAAATAATCGAATATGCGGAAAACCACGATTGCTTTAACAACTCGAATCTCAGAGATTGGCTATCCAAGAGGCTTCTAGGATCGGCAGGTGTTATTCCGTTGAGCTCTGACGACAAATAGTTTAAATATTGACAAATATTTTAAAATTAGTCATAAAAGTCCAAACCTAAATAATGGGGTATAGATTTAGAAAGCCTAAAGAGTCCCCATGCTATCTTATTAGATGTCTATGAGAGCCACTTTCTAAGATCCGTGTTCTGTTAAACAAACGTATACTCGCATAAAATATAATAAAAAATGGGTTAAAATCTTGATACTGATAATGTATCGTTTAAGTTCCACAAACTTCAAACATAAATTAAAAATGAACCGCCATATGAAATTTAAATATCCTGGACATCACAAATCTCTAATACTCCTCAGGAGAATAAACTGCAGAATAGTCTTGATTACCTCAGAAAAGTTGCACTATATATGAACCTCTATATGTCTAAATTTCAATATAATTTCGAAAAGTTTGAAATTAAAATTTAGAAAATCCCAGTTAATTTCGTAAAGTCGTTGAACTACCTAATTATTTGTATAAGTCAATCGTAACTGTTAAGTTCAAGAAAACGACTTGGAAATTCGGATAAGATTGGAATACTCAAATGAAACGCATCGAACAATCATTTGCTTTTAATGGGTTCTAAGATTCTCGAGTAAAATGGAATAATCAAATAAATGAATCTCATCTCGGAATTTTAAAAAATGATCAAAAGATTAAATCTGGAACAATGGAAAATGAAATCGGGAAGCGCTAAAAGTAATCGGAAGCAGACCGGTTTTACCAAAAAGTTCAAAAAGCAAAAAAAAATAATGTTTCTCCGTCTGTCTGGATGAATGTGGATCTCGAGAACGGCTTGACTGAAGTGAATTTTTTTTGGCAATTTATTCCTATAGATGATCACGTCGGAGATTTGAAAAGCTTTGAAACCTGTACATTGAATGGGTGGGTTTACATGATTTGTGACAAAATCTCCTCATTTCAAAAGTATAAAGTAAAAAGTTTCATTGATCTAAAACTATTAGTGCGAAGTTGAGTAGTGAGTTGGAGGATGAGTTGGAGATTAAGATAAAATTGAGGGTAAGGTTCAGAGGTTCAGTTAGTGATTGATTTGGGAGAGTTGAGTTAAACTTTAGAACCGAAGTTCTGCTCACCTCTTGCGGTTTTGAATTGGTACGCCAGAATTTTCGGTATTTGTGATTTTTTTATTTGGGATTTAGTGCTATGAACAAAAATATTCATCGAGACTTTAAAGGTTTGAGTTTGACCGAACAGGGATTTTGAAATTTTTGGATTAATTTAGATTTCTGGGGTTGGGTACCATTTAGTTATGATGTTACCTAAAATTTTTAAGGCGTTAAGTATAAATAAATAAATGGAGACATTTGATATATCATGATGAGACCTTTCGAGGTTATTACATTGATTCGGCATTTTTTTCGGCATGGACTTATTCGATATTTTACTGAGTGGATTGTTACACACTGGTGATAGTGGTGAAATTAGATTTTTGGAAGGATGATATTTGATTTTTAACGTATTCTTTCTCTTTCACTGATACATCCTTAATTTCGTGAACCAATTGAATTCGTATAGGCGTGCATAACTTTGGAGGCGATGAATGAGGTTTCTGCCATACGACCCTTGGAATATGGATCATCTGACACTAGCTGCAGAGGAACAAGCGAAGTCAAAAAGCTGTTTGCATCAGAAACGCTGGGGTCAGAAAATTTTTGTTTATATCCGCTCATGCTAGAACTTCCATCGAAACCCCATTTGATCTTTTTAGCTGCAGTAATGATTCGTAGTTTGGATAAATATTACTGTTATATATTTTGACTGATTTTCTAATCAGGTTATACTGGAATTTTGTTAATTTAGCTTCAACAGTCTATTGATAAAGCTTTATTAAAAGAATATGGAATAACAGTCTGACTAATTTTGGAGTAGGTTTCTTTGAATTTTGTCGCACGTTTGGGCGTAGTAAAAACCATGTCTTTCATAACAGCGGCAGAGTCTAGTTTTCCTTCTACTCGAAGTTGCATTTGAGCCTCGTAGCTCAATTCATAAGGACTGAATTCTGATCGCAGGCCCTCAGTTTTTCTTCTTTTGGATCTTTTAATAACTGTAGAAAAATCAGCTTGCGGTCTTGCACTTGTCTTGCCAATTGCAGATGGTATATTCAAATCTGACTTCTAGCCACGATTCGTTTTTATTCTGAAATTTCTAGATGAAAAATTCCATTTGCTTTTGTACTGAGAACAAAATGTTGGGAACAAAATTTTAAAAGATATACAATTTTGGGTTTAGAAGACTGTATCTCAAAATTTTTGTTCTCAGTCAAGCTGAATTTTTCACAGAAATAAGTGTCATTATTAGCAAGTGATTTAACGTTAATTTAAAAAATTATAGGAAATTATTTGTTTTGTTATCGAGATACTAACAAATTAGATTCAAAAAATCACCAAAATTTAAAATAATTAAAAACTAATTATTTCATAATTTTATTTATTCTTCTAGCTTTGAAAAACCGTTGATAAACCCAAAATCGGACAAACCGTTCCGAAAATATGATCAAAAACGTAATAAATATACCCGAAACTCCTTGAAAATGAGAAAATTATGGGAGAGTGTAAACTCTAAAGTGAAAGAGAGAAAAAATTAAAAAAACAACCGGTTTTTGAAAACTTGCTCTTAAACATCAATGCGACCAAAGGAGAGCAGACAATATAGGCCTTAAGTATCGCTAAATAAATTTTTAGCCGAAGAGACACAAACAGCATCATTTGCTCTTAAATTATACTCACTTGCATGCTTGTTTAAAAATGTTTTTTTTTCTCCATAATAATTGTGAATACAAATTTTTGTGTGCGATGAATGTACCTACATACATAAAACAAAAAATTTTATTTGCCAAAAATTTCATGAGAATAATAAAATGAGAATGTGACAAATAAAATATAATTTCGCATCATTGCAGGCGACGTAAAGAGACTGAAAAAACAATGAGCGAGTTCATCCTCAACTCCCAAAAAACTTGTGTGAAAACTTTTAAGTATAAATATCTATTGATTCATTCAAGCCATTTCAACCGGAAATACTGGTAAATTATTTTTTTTCATCGGCAATTCGGTAAAATTGAAATATTTTAATTTTAGTAGTTATTTAATACGTCAATGAAGGAAAAGCTCCAGCGAACAATTGATGATAAAATTAACAAATCTTTTTTAGAAACATATACTCCAAATATTCCTAGAGTGTTAGTGTCTGTAATAAAAAGAGAGATAGACTTCTTTCAAGAACAGAGGATTATAGGTAAATATTTAAACATGACATTTACCCAAATTCTAACCGACTAGTGTCGAATCGGAGCGTGCTTTTTTTGCGGCTGGTATAAGCTATACGAAATTCAGATCAAATTTAAATGACGACAGTATGGATACAATGTGTGTTTAAGAGCTTATTTTAATAGCCAAAAGAATATTTAGGCACCTAAGAAAACTGAAAAAGTTGGATTTTATATTTTATTTTTATTAATTGAATGTTTATTAATTAATAATAATTAGAATTGAATTAAAACTACGTAAATACATATATTTTGGAATAAAATATTATTGATTGCGTTATCCACTAGTTTCAGCTGTTTTTCATCTGTTATATTAGAAATAAAATTAGATTTAGATTTAACGGTAAAAACCTAAATCCGGTAATTTTGCAAACTACACTGAGAAACCCCTACATAAAGACGGCTGTTGTTTGCTCAGTATTTAAACTAAGTTACATTTTTGGTTCTAAAAGTTAATAAATTATTCTATTTTGAATTTGTAGGACGAACCTTACTGATGTTAGTTGATCAAGAGCAAAGTACAGTTCTGTTAAGTTAAGCACCTAAACCTG
Source organism: Tipula helvola (assembly GCA_963556165.1). Classification (NCBI taxonomy): domain Eukaryota; kingdom Metazoa; phylum Arthropoda; class Insecta; order Diptera; family Tipulidae; genus Tipula; species Tipula helvola. The sequence goes on from OY744481.1 coordinate 31,871,665, forward strand.
CCATGTACGCTTTAAAAGATACCATTACTCATAAACTTGTTAATCTGAATTAATTTTGTTCAAGATTCCATAGTAGTAAATGATCACGGTAAATTCGCTGAACGAAGCAAAATCGCATCGCTTTGTTACTGATCAGTTTAAAGTTTAAAATAAATTAAATAGAGCGGTTCTATTTGGGTGCAATATTGACCGTAAAATCATTGTAATTGGAAAGACAGTAGCGCGAAACCCCCCATAAATGCATATATTTGTATGTATTCTAGTGTTTATTATTTGTGTGAAAATTTAGCGTTTTTTTACCGAAGTATATAAACGTTGAAAAATTAACAAAAAATTTATTTATTGGTTTTTCATATCTGTGAAGGTGGAAAGACGCTTTTCGAAATATACAGCTTTCTTAATCGATGGCACCACAATCATAATACACAATACTTTCTCGTTCTGTCGTATAAAGCCGCAAAAATCAATGTTTTTCTGATTAAGATAAATTAAACATGTGTAGAATTAAAAGAAAAAATAGAAATTACGGAAACTGTAGAATTTATTGAATTTACAAAATTTCTAGTATTCAAAGAATTTATGAAATTAATAGAAATTATAGCATTTTAAGAATAAGTCATATTTGAGTTTGTAGAATTTATAGAACAGACTGAGTTGAAACAATTTATAGAACTCATAGAATCTACAAACATTAAAGAATTTATAATATTCATAAAATTTATTTAGAATTTAGAGAATTTATAGGATTTATAGAATTGATAGAATTGAAATTTATAACGTTTATAGAAATTATAGGGCTATAAACTTATTAGAATTTAAAAAATTTAAAGGATTTGTAATAGAATGTATAGGGAATTTGTGGCAATTATGTAATTTGTAGAATTTATAAAATTTGTAAAATTTATAGAGTTTATAGAATTTAAAGGAATCATGGAATTTCAAAATAAGTCAAATTTGTGTTTGTAGAATTGATAGAACTTACAGAATTAAAACCATTTATAGGAATTCGAACTCTTCCATAGAACGAATATAGATAATTTAAAGAAAGTAGAGAATTAGTACAATTTATAAAATTCATAAAATTTATAAATTTACAGGGTTTATAGATTTAGTAGAAATTACAAAATTCACAGAATTAGTAGAATTTTTAAAATTTGTAGAATTTATCGACTTTAAAAAATTTAGATAATATATCGAATTTACAGGATTTGTAAGATTTATATAATTGAAATTTATTTTACTAAATTTTTAGACATAATAGAATTTATAAAGAATTTGTGTAATTTATAGAATTTAGGAAATTTATTGAATTAAAATTCATTTTGCAGGATTTTTAGTACTTATACACAATTTGTGCGATTTATACAACTTACAGAATATATAAACATTTTCAAAAAATTATGCATTTTATAGAATTTGAAGAAATCATGTAATTTTAAAAAAAAGTCAAATACGAATTTGTAGAATTTGTTGAAGTAGTAGGATTTCAATTATTTATAGAATTAATAGAATTTATAAAATTTATAGGACTTATAAAATTCATAAAATTATAAATTGCTATTGTTTATACATAGGCTTAATAGAAATTATAAAATTTGTAGAAATTATGAAATTTATTGAATTTATCGATTTTTTTATAATTTATAGAAAAATTAACAGAGCTTAGAAGAAACCCATTAAGTTTGTAAGATTTATAGAATTTGCAGAATTTTAAAAACCTACAATATTTCTTGATGTTATAGAATTTATAAACAATTTGTAGAATTTATAAATTTAAAGAGTTTATAGACTCAACATTTTAAGAAATTGTAATGTTGATTTTATAAAATTTAGAGAATATATCGTATTCACTGGGTTTGTAAGATTTACAGAATTTACAGGATTTTTACAACTTAAAGAACTTCCTGAATTTTTGACTTTATAGAGTTTATGAAAAATTTTTGCGATTTATACAATTTCTAGGATAAATAAATTCTATAAAAATTTTGGAGTTAATAGAATTAAAAAAGGTCAACCAATATTTAAAATCAGTTAAATGTGAGTTTGTAGAATTTAAAGAATTTACGAAACTTCAAATCTACAAAATTTGTAAAATTTATAGAATTATTAGAATTTATAAAATTTATAGAACATATAAAATTCATAAAATTTATAAATTTTTATAGTGCTCACTCGAAATTATAAAATTTGTAGAATTTTTAAAATTTATTGAATTTTTCGATTTTTTTTTTTAATTTATAGAATATACCGCATTTACAGAGTTTGTAAGATTTACAGAATTTACAAGGTTTGCAGAATTTAAAGATCTTTCTGAATTTTAAGACTTTATATCATTTACAGAATTTAAAGGAGCTATAGAATTGATGGATTTCATCGAATTAATGGAACTTATGAAATTGATACAAAAATAATTTAAATTTTAAAATTTTTATTGAAATTAAAAAATTAAACAGTTTATAGAATTAACCAAATTAATAAAATTTAAAAAATTTTAAGCATTTATTGCATTTGTAGAACTTATAGAGATATTAGAGTTACACGAATTAATATAATTATTCGAATTTATTGAATTTACATAATTTATAGAAATTTAAGTATTTATTCTATTTATAGTTTATAAAATTTGTAGATTTAATCGAATTCATTAATTTACATTTTTATAAAATTATAAAATTTATAATTTTTGTTTCATATTTTACAATTTGTAGTGCTGCATATTTCATGGTGTTTGAAATGTATATTTGCTTACATATTTTGCTTATTTTTACAGCATAAATCTCCGGGCTCACAGCATTCCGAATAAACAATTTTAAAATTATTATTTTATTATGTATCAATGTATATGTGCAATTTTCACAGCTCGATATTTCCATTTAATTTTTTTGAGTCACTTACACTATACAAGCATAATTTGTGGTCCTTTTGCACGTATGTAATTTTAATTTTCAAAAACACTTGCTGTTTCGGCCATATACCATATAGTAGATATTTTCACAACAAAATAAATTAAAGTAGGCGGTTTTGTTTAATTTTTTTTTGTAATCGGTTCACGATATTTTATGAAATGCCGGATGATGTTATATATTGCATGTGTATGCGTAGATTTTGCGTTTATTTTACGTTTTATTTATTTTTGGTTCTTGTCGATATTCACACATTCATGCAATATTATTTGTTCGGCACTTTTGTTTCCGTAACATGATTTCTATATAATTTTTTACTTACTCCTGCCACTAAAGATGTTTTCACATCAAAAACTACTTTGTCCACGACTAACGTATAATATGTTCATTATACGTTTGTTTCATCACTTATAATGATATTCATTATTCACTGCTAGTTTATCTTGTAGTCTCTTTTTCATTATTTAATACTTCCAAGTAAATTATTTAATTTTTGAAATTTTATCTAGTAGTCTCTTGCCATTTTCATTATTATTAAACTGTGACGTCAAAAAACGTTCAAAATATTATTTGAAGAGTATTTAAAGGATTTAATTATAAACATAATGATATTTGTCGGTCGTGGACAAAGAATCGTATTCTACTCGCATATAATGGCTGTTATTCACTCAGATGATTTACGACAATCGCCTATCGGCTCGTGTCGGCAAACTTCATCTTTGTGAATAACAGCTATCATTATAAGCTCGTTGAATAATATACTATTGTTGCTGCTCTCGTAAATTTCAATTTTATACGTTAAATTGCGAGTGTTTGGTTATAGAAACAATATTTTAACGCAATGCTGCAAAATTTTACTTGAAAGCATCCATTTCCAACAAATATATTCCAAATCGATAACAATAATAATAACAAAATGTGGGATCAAATTTGTAGTAAACATTATACATAGAATCAAGAAGTAATTTCGAATTGTACAAAGATTTATTAACATATTTCACAAGATATATTTTTTATGACAAGGTTTAGATTTTTCAAGATACGAAGATTTCCAGAATAAAAGATTTATCTTAGCTACGAAGAAAGCTTTTATTCTGTTTTTTATACTTGAAGCAGTCTAAATAAATTAAAATAAAATTTTCTACTTACAATTCATATCCAATGTTACTGAACTCGTTAATGGTGTGGTTATATTATTGTTGGTTGATTGACAGATTAATACCATATTTAAATTACTTCGTTTTAATTTATCTAAATTGAGTACGTTTTTAACACGATTGTCTGATAATACTGTGGATGTTGAATCTAACAACGTATTTTCATGCCACCATGTGACATTCGGTAGAGGACGACCTGCAAAAAAAAACAAGAATAAATAATTATTTATAATGATGCGAATTTTTCCATGAATTTACGTTAGTCTGCACAGATATGGTACTTGTCGTCGTCAGTATGTATAAAAACAAATTCAAACGTATGCTAATTGTATTTTTACTAATGTTTTATATAGAGATTTTGTCTAGACACCAAATTATAACCATTGTATGATGTATAGTATATAATCTGAATTCGTCATCTAACGCCAACACAAATATTTTCAATATACGCACATGAGTAATTTATCCAAATGTATTGATGTGAAAAACATGTACATAAAAATAATCCAAAATAATTAAATTTACAGCATCAATAAATCCATTTTTAGACAAAACAATAGAAAGCTCCATTCTCATTCAATATACACAAAAATGTGTGCACACCAAAAAATTAAACCGATAAATCAAAATAACTATTATTATTAACACTATAGTAGTTTTTCAGATATACTATATACGCTCGTATATTATGTATATCCATTGTCATAATGGAGCAGCAGCATTGATTTATTTCCATCATATTATTGAGATAATTAAAACAATTCAAACAATATATCGAAATATAACACAAAAAAAAAAATCCAATTAAACGATAATTTTGTTGTTTTATTTATTTTTTTGGTGTACGAGAATGTATATAAGTGGTATGCAATATACCGAGATCTGAAATTATTTTTATCAACATCATTGGGCGCATTCTATTTTATTAATTTGATAATTTTTTTGCGTTTGGAATTTATAATAAAAATTTATTGATCAAAAAACACACACAAAAACTTTTAATTTTTTTATTGCGAGCAACGTCAAACCTCCGGTATCAGCGCATTGGTGAAAATGAAAAATACCTTTAGTATTATACTAAAAATGTTTGAGTGTTTTTTGAATGCTAATCTTTGCGGTTATTGTATAGCTCGAGTTATAATTTTCTGTGAAGAGAATAGTTATGTAGCTCTGTACTAAGTGCAAAAAACTTGTATGTTTTACGCACGAAACGTTTTTGTGTAAGTTCGCCTTAACGTTATCTCAGTCTTTAATTTTCATTGAAAAATGAACAAGAAATAATTTTGACTCCGCGCGCAGCAAATCTATATCCCAGACTATTTTTTACGCGATTTTTGTGATTCCCGCCAGCGGTGAGGATCGATCAATTCCAAAAAAGTATATTTTCAGAATTTGATGAAAGCATCACACTTCAAATTTTGTGCTCACAATGAACTATGTAAATAGAGAATTTTCAGTAAAAAAGAAGGTGAAAATATAGCCTTCCAATAAGATGTTGTTCTCACTTTTCCTTCCAATATACCTACCTAGTACTTTTTACACTTTCTGCCGTAGGCACTTGCCGAAACCCACTTAATACATACATTTATTAATTTTTTTAAGAAACACTTGTTAAATATATCACACAATTATTTAAGTATTTAATTAGTTTAATTATTTTTTAAAAAATTTAAAAAATGTGTGTAATACCTACCTTGCTTAGATTTTTGAAAGATTCGTTAAAGCATCTAAAAAACGGACAAAAATATTATGGTAAGTTCCTGACATTGCACTGAAGCTTAAAATTTATCTGTATTTAGAGGGAGTGAAATAGGGGAACGGTCTTTTAATGATACGGCGTATGACAAAAAAACCTACGGTTTGTAATCTAATTAAAGGAGGTCAGTCAATAATTTTAAATGTATTCAGTCCGAGTTCGCGACTGCATGCGATTTAAAAATATTTTATTTGGAAGGGGAAATTTGTTTACGAAATAGACTACTTTGATTGGTTGCTTGCTGAAAATTATTCCGCAGAATATTGTCGCGAACTCGCAGTCAACTAAACCACTTCATTAAATGTGCACCAAAGGGTCAGGTTTCAAAATTAAATGACAAACTTGGTACAAGAATGATGTTGCGATAAACTGGAAATCGGTATACGGCTGTACGGTAATGTATTGGTTGGTTACGTATGTACATATAAACAACTTTTTTAAAGTACGATTTTGTGTTATGGTTCTTATAACAATTTACTTTATTTATTTCAATTTCGCACAATAATTTTATTTTTATAAGTTTGATGTCAACTCTTTGATAGTTGGTTTTAGAAGGGCAAAAGTTTTTCTTTCTTTTATTTAGGTGTCATTAGTATAAATTGCCAACCGTTTTGTTTTCGACGGGACAAACAAGTTTTGGTATCGAATGTCCCGTGTCCCGACAGAAATATGAGAGGGACGCTGTTTGTCCCATTTTTGGTTAAATTAATTATATTTCAGCAATTTTGAAAAACAAAACGTTATTGTCAATATCAGTCTCGAATTAGGCCCACAATTTTCAAGATATTGAGGGAACAAGAACTGTATTTATAGGCTATCGAATTATTTTAGAAAAAGATAAGAGCTGTAAATCGCCTGTAAAAGAACATGGAGATTCGAAAAGTTGGTTTCACTCCGTAAGTGCGCCTAAGTTTCATTTGTTTTATTCAATTATCTCCATTTAGGAGTACAGTGGGTATACTTGGCTGGGCCACCTCCATCTTTTGGGGGATATTGTCTTCAGCTATCCCCATATTTTGCCAAGTTCTTCCGCTTCAGCTAACACCATTCTTTCCAGGCCATTGATGGCCTTGCCTCATTCCGCTTACCTTGCGGATTCCATTTTAAAGACGACCAGTCAAGCTGATTGATTTCATTTGTACAAATACTATTACTGCGAGTTTAGGTCAGATTCCACCGCTAAAATCTTTATATTTAATGCCGAAAGTTGTTTTATCAAAGGTGATTCATACTATCAATCCGATAGTAAGCAATTTTTACCAAGCATACAATTTATACTGAATTGAAGATTGAGCAGATTTTGAAAACTGAATCAGATCGATCTGATCAATCTAAAATAAGAAACAGGTTTCAGATTTGATAGTATAAAAAATGATTTAGAGCTAGCCTTACTGAGGCCCAATCGTGGGGTTCAAACAAAATGCAAATACTTTGTAATTCTTTAAAACTAAACGAAAAAATAAAACTTTATTCAAATTGATTTTAAATAATTCACTAATAACTGATTTATCAGTTTGGCTCCCAGTCTCTGTGTATATCGAAGTGCTTTTCATTGGCACTCTATGAAAATATGGCTGTATAACATAATTGTTTTTTCTTCTATTTCCATTTCGTTTGGTAAAAGAAAAAAAAACTTAAAGTGACCGATCTTACAGACGTCCTAGTAATGTCAGCGAATTGAGTTATGTGAAGTTAGCTAAACTAAAATCAATCTGTGAAACTGTATTTTTTTTTTGCAAATCGAAAAATTGATCTAACTAATTAGAAAAAATGAAAAGCAGCAATAAAATTTATCAGATCGATCTGAGCGGAGATAAGAAACAGATTTTTAGTATTCAGAACGTTCAGACCAATTAGATCGTAAATAAGAATCATAGCTAAATTAGGTTCTTCAAGCAAATTCTCTCCTGTCTACCGCGCTTCAATTGCATATCATGTTGTAATTATTATAATTTATTCTAATTTTAATTTCATCTGCTAGGGTTACCTCTACTGGTCGATTATCGTTTAATTTTGTACAATATAGAATTGTCTTATTAGAGATTATTCGACTCGAATTTTGAGGTTATATTACCGAGTTACAGATAAAGCAGGATTTTCAAGATTTTGTCTTCAATCGAGCACAACAAAATAGGACTGTATTGGATTAAGCTGGTTGCTGGTTTCTCTTCTTAATAATTAATTTATTTGAGGAGTTTGATGAATTGCACAAATTAAATAAAAGTTCAATACTTCTGGCTTGACTTCTCGATTTATAATGATTATTTTTTATTCCAATTTTCTTTTTTGTTTGTTTACCAAAATGGATGAAAAATACAAAATTAACAAAAGATGCAATAAAGTATGTACATTGCAATAAAATTTGCTATAAATATTGCATCTTGCATATTAAATATAATTGTAATTATTTATCACCTCGGAAATCTACTATACTTTATACAAATCGATGGCTTATTGTGAATAGGGCGTAACATAAATTTTTCAAAAATTGTGTTCTTCGATTAAAACGACAGATAGAGTTGGTTTGCATAGTATAACAAACATTAGTTTTTTTTAACGAGACAATTTTTATTGAAAAATGTCATCATTCATCATCATTTAAATCGTATTTTACGTTAAATATAAAGTTTTTTCTCTTGTGTTTAAAATTTACAAAATGCGACTTACGCTCTATTCGCAATAAGCCATCGAAATACAATAATAATTATTAATTGTCAAAACAAAGTTATTTTGGAGTGTGACGTTATGAAATTCTGCATAATACAATTTAAGTAAAGTTGGAAATTATTAACATTTAACATTTCATATAAGAATTGATAATTTAGATTTGGTTTCTTTAGATATCAAAAATATAAGCACATATACATATGTTATAAAATTGCAAACGGAAGAATGCCGCCCCGGTTGGCACAGTGGTTAGCATACTTGCTTTACGCTCCGGAGGTCCCGGGTTCGATTCCCGGCGGGTGATGAAAAAATCACGGCTGGTTAAGGGTAGGATCAATGAATTAATCACTCATTATCCGTTAACAAAAAATGATTACGAAACTTCAAAATGAAGCGGCCAAATCCCTCTATGAGGATGTAGCGCCAGCGAAAAAAAAAAATAACGAAAGAAGGAAATTTGGTTGATTATCTGAATGGCCTTAGTTTTTCAGTCCTTAGTTTGCGGTTGTTTTTAACTGCTACGATAATTTAATGAAGAGTGGTTGAGGATTATCGAAAGTGTGTCTCAAATGTGTTCCAATCCATTAATAAACTCCATTTTTACCCGTATCTTTAAACTAAAATCATTCAAAGTTATCCAAAACTACCTGAAAAATGTCCTCCATTCGTTTGACAATTTATACTGATGTTTTATAATGGGTATTTTCCCTGTATCTCTAACCAATTCCGAGGAAAACTAGATTCACTTTTTACCAGACTCACCCTGTAGATACCGGATGGACCATTTAGCTTGACCACTGAGCTTGAAAATAACAACAACAAAAAAATTCTGCTACCAATTTGTACAACTTTATTGTTGAATTGTATAATTAAAGTTGTACTATAGAAATAATTTATTTTCAATTTTACTCAAACAATAACTAAACCAACATTAATGCGTTTAAGGCGTTGATTAATAATAAATTAATTCTAATTTTACCAAATTTTCTTTTAAAGTGTATTATTATTTTCTGAACATGCAATATTACAAAATCCAGTGTTGTCTAGTTTTTGAATATACATTTTGAAAATGAGGAAAAACTTTATGTTAAAGAAAATTTGGCATAATCAGGTAAAAATATGGCTTTCAGCCATAGAATGTATAAAAATACATATACGATTGATTCTCAATTCTTTTGAAAAAGAGTTTCATTTTTAATTATTTAACGCTCAGTTGAGCAATTTTGGTTTAGTTTTTGTTAGGTTATAGGTAAAATTCAAAATATTTAGTAAAAGTTAGTATATATTTTGTTAATAATCAAGTCCTCTATTGTGAGCGATAATACTTATTTATATTTTAATAAAAAAATTCAAATTGTAAATATTGCAGAATAACTCCACTATAAGCCGTGCAACTGACTCAGGACTATCATCGGCAACCTTGTACACCACCACAATACCCATTTCATTTAAGGCAGACACGGAAAACATTTATTATTCGGTAAAAACTACATTGATTTTATTCACATTTAACAATATTAAAGAAACTTTTTTTTAGGCACTGCCTTCTCTAACTCAAAAATTAGAAGACACGCTTAATTGCGCTAATGGCATAATTGTTAAGCAATATTACCAAAAATTTCGGAGCTTAGACAAAGCTCGGCGAAATTCTCTGGCTAATTTAGTAATAAGCAGAGAACTAGCGATAAATCGGCATATAACAAGCGAAAGATTTCTAAAGATCGCTGATGAAATAATTAGATTATTTCCAAACGAAGCGAAGGAAATTTATTTTGTGCCATATAATAAATATACCAAAAAATTAGCGTCCGGAAAACTATATGCCATATATAATTATATGAGAAAAAAATTATCATTGACAGACGGGCCAAATCAAGATCCAGTTCCTGTGGAATTAGCAGCATCTGAAGGAATTGAATTCCTTAAATCGAACACGGAACCGAATGATTTAATTTCCTTGCACTGGAAACATACCACCAAATATCGCAGTAATTTACTGAACGATTTGACGATTGAGGCGTATTATAATTTATTCCCAGTACTTAAAGGACCAAGCGGTCATCACTTGCTGTGCGAGGAATTTTACAACTTATATCCCGATTCAAAGGACAATTTCACAAATATTTGGCCAACTTTGAACGAAAAATTAAAAGAAGTATGGTGCGAAAAAAAATTAAAGGTAGAATACGACCACGAACTAGGGGGCATCGTCGTATTGCCGTACATTTTAAATACGAGCTACAGCCGGAAGCGAAAAAATGAGCGCCGAATGAAATATTCGGTAAAGGAAATTTCTGATTAATTTTTTTTACATCTAAAGGTTAGTTTATTTTATAAAAATTGTTTATATAAAAGGCTCTAAACATGTTTTAAATTCTATTACAGGATACACACAAGTTCCAGGAGACTATCACATCCATAAAAAAAGACCTTAGCGATAAAAATCAAACTTTTCAACCGGCCGTACTATTTGTTGGAGATTCATTAAGTAAGAAAATTCTTTTTCTTGTAATTTCAAGCTTTACCAATATCTTCGATATCTCAGTGACAGTTATATTCTCCTTTTTAGATAACGTTACAGCATCTTACATTATAGTAAATAATATCGTTTACAACGTGGAAAGCGCGATTAATTGCATCGATATTTGCTTTGAATGCCAAATATCCTCAACAGTCACAATTAATTTGGAAATTTTTGCAAATTTATGCTTTTAAAATAAAAACTATTCACGATGGAAACTACACCACCGTCAACGATTTTATTGCAGAAATCTCTAATCCATAAAAAAAAATGTCATGTTTGTAAATCAATTATAGCAAGTCCGCTTTTTTATAAAACTCACATTAAACTTTATCACAAATATGACAATTATTTTACTTGCATTTATTGTACCCCGTGCAGAAAATTTGGAACAATGAAATGTTTTTTAAAACATTTTGCAACTCATAGCAAAAATAACTGTGAAGGTTTATTATATACTGTTAAAGTTAGCCGAAAGTTGTCAGCCGAAAGTGAAAAGTCGATAATGCAGATTGTATTATTCCAGCCGAAAGTAAAAAAACGTTAATGCAGATTGCGTTATCCCAGCCGAAAGTAAACAAAAATCGGTATTGCAGATTGTGTTATCCCAGCCGAAAATAAAAAATTAAGTTAATATCGATCGGTCATGTTTAGCCTTAAACATACTAAGGAATGTAAGGATGCATGATTATCATTGAATACCTTTGTTATTATTCTTATATGGCAAAACCTGGATGCAGTCCCTCGTGGAAAATTATGGAAAACTAGAGAAGCCCAAAAAAATATTTTAATTGGGATAAAAACCGCCTATAGAATGTTATGTCTGGAGATGTATTTTATTGATGTCACTTGTTAATAGCTATTGCAGAGAAAAAATTCAGTTCAACTTTCCCGTCAGAATTCGCGGAAAATTCGATTTTCCAAAAATCATTAGAAAATTTATATAAAATCAGCCTCTAGAGTGTTATGTCTGGAGATGTATTTCATTGATGTAACATGTCAATAGCTATCGCAGGGAAAAAATTCAGTTCAAGTTTCCCGTCAGAAATCGCGGAAAATTCGATTTTCCAAAAATCATTAGAAAATTTATATAAAATCAGCCTCTAGAGTGTTATGTCTGGAGAAATATTTTATTGATGTCCCATGTCAATAGCTATCGCAGGGAAAAAATTCAGTTCAACTTTCCCGTCAGAAATCGCGGAAAATTTGATTTTTCAAAAATCGGCTGGAAAGTTTTTCCAATTTTCCGCGATTTCTGACGGGAAACTTGAACTGAATTTTTTCCCTGCAATAGCTATTAACAAGTCACATCAATAAAATACTTCTCCAGACATAACACTCTAGAGGCTGATTTTATATAAATTTTCTAATGATTTTTGGAAAATCGAATTTTCCCCGATTTCTGACGGGAAACTTGAACTAAATTTTTTTCCTGCAGTAGCTATTGACAAGTCACATCAATAAAATAAATCTCCAGACATAACACTCTAGAGGCTGATTTTATATAAATTTTCTAATGCTTTTTGGAAAATCGAATTTTCCGCGATTTCTGACGGGAAACTTGAACTGATTTTTTTTCCTGCGGTAGCTATTGATAAGTCACATCAATAAAATATTTCTCCAGACATAACACTCTAGAGGCTGATTTTATATAAATTTTCTAATGATTTTTGGAAAATCGAATTTTCCGCGATTTCTGACGGGAAACTTGAACTGAATTTTTTTCCTGCGGTAGCTATTTACAAGTCACATCAAAAAATTTATCTCCAGACATAACACTCTAGAGGCTGATTTTATATAAATTTTCTAATGATTTTTGGAAAATCAAATTTTCCGCGATTTCTGACGGGAAACTTGAACTGAATTTTTTCCCTGCGGTAGCTATTTACAAGTCACATCAAAAAAATTTATCTCCAGACATAACACTCTAGAGGCTGATTTTATATAAATTTTCTAATGATTTTTGGAAAATCGAATTTTCCGCGATTTCTCACGGGAAACTTGAACTGAATTTTTTTCCTGCGGTAGCTATTTACAAGTCACATCAAAAAAATTTATCTCCAGACATAACACTCTAGAGGCTGATTTTATATAAATTTTCTAATGATTTTTGGAAAATCGAATTTTCCGCGATTTCTGACGGGAAACTTGAACTAAATTTTGTTCCTGCAATAGCTATTGACAAGTCACATCAATGAAATACATCTCCAGACATAACACTCTAGAGGCTGATTTTATATAAATTTTCTAATGATTTTTGGAAAATCGAATTTTCCGCGATTTCTGACGGGAAACTTGAACTGAATTTTTTCCCTGCGATAGCTATTGACAAGTCACATCAATAAAATAAATCTCCAGACATAACACTCTAGAAGCTGACATTTCTTTTTTACTTTCGGCTGGATCGTTTTTCCAATTTTCCGCGATTTCTGACAGGAAAGTTGAACTGAATTTTTTTCCTGCGGTAGCTATTTACAAGTCACATCAAAAAAATATATCTCCAGACATAACACTCTAGAGGATTTTATATAAATTTTCTAATGATTTTTGGAAAATCGAATTTTCCGCGATTTCTGACGGGAAAGTTGAACTGAATTTTTTCCCTGCAATAGCTATTGACAAGTCACATCAATGAAATATATCTCCAGACATAACACTCTAGAAGCTGACATTTCTTTTTTACTTTCGGCTGGATCGTTTTTCCAATTTTCCGCGATTTCTGACGGGAAACTTGAACTAAATTTTTTTCCTGCAATAGATATTGACAAGTCACATCAATGAAATACATCTCCAGACATAACACTCTAGAGGCTGATTTTATATAAATTTTCTAATGATTTTTGGAAAATCGAATTTTCCGCGATTTCTGACGGGAAAGTTGAACTGAATTTTTTCCCTGCAATAGCTATTGACAAGTCACATCAATGAAATATATCTCCAGACATAACACTCTAGAAGCTGACATTTCTTTTTTACTTTCGGCTGGATCGTTTTTTCCAATTTTCCGCGATTTCTGACGGGAAACTTGAACTAAATTTTTTTCCTGCAATAGCTATTGACAAGTCACATCAATGAAATACATCTCCAGACATAACACACTAGAGGCTGATTTTATATAAATTTTCTAATGATTTTTGGAAAATCGAATTTTCCGCGATTTCTGACGGGGAAAGTTGAACTGAATTTTTTCCCTGCAATAGATATTGACAAGTCACATCAATGAAATACATCTCCAGACATAACACTCTATAGGCTGATTTTATATAAATTTTCTAATGATTTTTGGAAAATCGAATTTTCCGCGATTTCTGACGGGAAACTTGAACTAAATTTTTTCCCTGCGATAGGTATTGACAAGTCACATCAATGAAATACATCTCCAGACATAACACTCTAGAAGCTGACATTTCTTTTTTACTTTCGGCTGGATCGTTTTTCCAATTTTCCGCGATTTCTCACGGGAAACTTGAACTGAATTTTTTTCCTGCGGTAGCTATTTACAAGTCACATCAATGAAATACATCTCCAGACATAACACTCTAGAGGCTGATTTTATATAAATTTTCTAATGATTTTTGGAAAATCGAATTTTCCGCGATTTCTGACGGGAAAGTTGGACTGAATTTTTTCCCTGCAATAGCTATTGACAAGTCACATCAATAAAATACATCTCCAGACATAACACTCTAGAGGCTGATTTTATATAAATTTTCTAATGATTTTTGGAAAATCGAATTTTCCGCGATTTCTGACGGGAAACTTGAACTGAATTTTTTCCCTGCGATAGGTATTGACAAGTCACATCAATAAAATACATCTCCAGACATAACACTCTAGAAGCTGACATTTCTTTTTTACTTTCGGCTGGATCGTTTTTCCAATTTTCCGCGATTTCTGACAGGAAAGTTAAACTGAATTTTTTTCCTGCGGTAGCTATTTACAAGTCACATCAATGAAATACATCTCCAGACATAACACTCTAGAGGCTGATTTTATATAAATTTTCTAATGATTTTTGGAAAATCGAATTTTCCGCGATTTCTGACGGGAAAGTTGAACTGAATTTTTTCCCTGCAATAGCTATTGACAAGTCACATCAATAAAATACATCTTCAGACATAACACTCTAGAGGCTGATTTTATATAAATTTTCTAATGATTTTTGGAAAATCGAATTTTCCGCGATTTCTGACGGGAAACTTGAACTGAATTTTTTCCCTGCGATAGCTATTGACAAGTCACATCAATAAAATAAATCTCCAGACATAACACTCTAGAGGCTGACATTTCTTTTTTACTTTCGGCTGGATCGTTTTTCCAATTTTCCGCGATTTCTGACGGGAAAGTTGAACTGAATTTTTTTCCTGCGGTAGCTATTTACAAGTCACATCAAAAAAATATATCCCAGACATAACACTCTATAGGCTGATTTTATATAAATTTTCTAATGATTTTTGGAAAATCGAATTTTCCGCGATTTCTGACGGGAAACTTGAACTAAATTTTTTCCCTGCGATAGGTATTGACAAGTCACATCAATGAAATACATCTCCAGACATAACACTCTAGAAGCTGACATTTCTTTTTTACTTTCGGCTGGATCGTTTTTCCAATTTTCCGCGATTTCTGACGGGAAAGTTGAACTGAATTTTTTTCCTGCGGTAGCTATTTACAAGTCACATCAATGAAATACATCTCCAGACATAACACTCTAGAGGTTGATTTTATATAAATTTTCTAATGATTTTTGGAAAATCGAATTTTCCGCGATTTCTGACGGGAAAGTTGAACTGAATTTTTTCCCTGCAATAGCTATTGACAAGTCACATCAATAAAATACATCTCCAGACATAACACTCTAGAGGCTGATTTTATATAAATTTTCTAAGAATTTTTTCCCTGCGATAGCTATTGACAAGTCACATCAATAAAATAAATCTCCAGACATAACACTCTAGAGGCTGACATTTCTTTTTTACTTTCGGCTGGATCGTTTTTCCAATTTTCCGCGATTTCTGACGGGAAAGTTGAACTGAATTTTTTTCCTGCGGTAGCTATTTACAAGTCACAGCAAAAAAATATATCTCCAGACATAACACTCTATAGGCTGATTTTATATAAATTTTCTAATGATTTTTGGAAAATCGAATTTTCCGCGATTTCTGACGGGAAACTTGAACTGAAGTTTTTCCCTGCGATGGCTATTGACAAATCCAATAAAAACAATTCAACTTCAGATATACACTCTACAGGTTGATTTTGTTCCAATTTTGTGAATCCTTCTGATTTTCAAATGTTTTCCGCGATTAAATTAAACAAAGTTTTCCACGTAAAGCTATTTACAAGATTGTTTTTTACAAGCGTATCCTATTTACTTTCGGCTGATAACCACAAATTTTTTTATTTTCGACTGGAATGTTTAATAAGGTAATCTGCATTATCGACTTTTTACTTTCGGCTGGAAACTTTCGGCTAACTTTAACAGGGTGTTTATTATTAAATCCCAGTTGTGACAATAGTGTGAAATGTACTGATACAGGACTTTTTGACACTGGCACTCCTACGCTTGATAGTATTGACTCACGTAATTTTATTTCGGATAATTTACCAGAAAGGAAACTCATAGAGCCAAACATTTCAGAACATTCGAGTGACTTGGATGAGAATCATGAAATTTTTTTCAATAGAAATATAGAAATTTTGATTTCAGAAATGTATAAAAATACTAGAATATGTCGTTCAGATGTGCAAACTATGCTTGAATTTTTCTTTAAATACCATAACAAAGTTTTAAATCGTTTGTTAGAATTTACGAATAATGTTCAAAATCAAAAATTATTTGATCTTTTAGAAAAATCACTGTCGGAATATGATAAAATTTCAACAGAATATAAAAGGCAAAAAATATTGTCAAATAATAAATCATTTCAGTTGTCTAAACAATTAACAATAGGTTACGAAACAATGCCTGTCCGTATCGATAACCAAATAATTCTAAAAAACCAACCTTTAAAAGCATCATGTACATCAATAAAAAACATTATATTAAAGTTTTTTAGTAGTACTGTAAAATTAAGCTTTTGTTTGGATCATATTCAATATTTAAGAAATCAATCATTGTGTGATCCTAAAATTACTAGTAACATTATACAGTCGATCTCATTCAATGCAAAGGTTCAGCAGTTTTCTACTCAAGAAAACGTGCTTCCTATTTTTCTGTATTTCGATGAATTTGAAACCAATAATCCTTTAGGGTCGCATTCGGGATTACAAAACCTCGGTGCATTATATTTATCATTTCCATTTATTCCTCCTGAAATACATTCAAAATTAGAAAATATTTTCCTAGTGATGTTGTTTAATAGCATAGATAAAAAAAAATTTGGCAATAAAATTTTTAAAAATGTTGTTAATGAACTTAAAGAAATAGAATCTGATGGACTGATTATTTTTGGACAGAAATTTTATTTTATATTAACATCAATATTAGGAGACAACAAAGGAATAAATTCGATACTAGGCTTCACGGATAGTTTTAATGCAAACTATTTCTGTAGATTTTGTTCTATGCATAGAAATGAAACGAAATTTTCAGTCACAGAAAACGCATCGCTTTTAAGAAATAGGGACAGTTATGAAAAAGACTTAAAGAAGGGTTCTCTGTTAGAAACAGGAATAATTTCTGAATGTGTTTTTAATGAGTTGAGCAGTTTCCACGTCACAGAAAATTATATAGTTGATATAATGCACGACATACAGGAAGGTGTGCTTAACTACGAAATGGCAATGATGCTGTTTGATTTTATTTATATCCACAAATTTTTCTCTGTAGAACTATTGAATGGGCGAGTTAAAAGTTTTAATTACGAGGAATATGACAAAATAAACAAACCACCAGAAATTTTGGACAGTCACATAAAATTGAAAAAATTAAGGTTTTCTGCTTCGAGACATTAACTTTCGCCAAATATTTACCTGTAATTATTGGTGATTTGGTACCAGAAACAGAAGAAAAATGGAAGATTTTTCTGATTCTTCGTAAGATAACTGACATAGTCTTCTTCGAAAGCATAGATGATTCATCTAAAAACGACATTAAATACTTAGTGATGGAGCATCACACTAAATTTCTTCGCCTGTATAAAACAAATTTGCGGTGCAAGCATCATTTTATGGTCCATTATGCCACAATCATGAAACAAATAGGTCCACTAAAACAAATGTGCTCATTAAGGTTTGAATCAAAGCATAAAATATTAAAAAATATTGCGAAGTCTACAAGTTCGAGAAGGGATATTTGCAAAACCATATTTAGTCGGATAAGTTTTGGTAGTGTTGATTGCAGTAAAGGAATAACTGATTTTAAAAGAATTAACATGTTACTTGGAAAAGCGTTTGATAATAACCGCTATTCTTGGATTTTAGTTAACAACTGCAAAATAAGAATAAATTCTATTTTAAATATAGGGAATGATGGGGTTTATCCAACTTTCTTCAAAGTAAAAGAAATAGTATATGATTCTAACACGCTACCATTAATTCTGTTTGAATTAAAAACTTTATATTTTGATGATCATTATTATTCAATTTGTGTCGAAGAAACTAATTCTATTTTAGAACGTAAGATCGATTTAAATACATTTTTTAGTAAAATATCTATGATAAAACTTAATAAAAAGAATTATATAATAATGTAAGTTTTCAATGTATTTAATAAGTTTAAATGCTTTTAATATTAATAACAATTCTATGTATGTTCTGGTTAATTTTTTAATAAATCATTTTTTGTATTAAATAACTAAAATAATTGTTTTATTTTATATTACCCTTTCTTATTATTATTTAAACTTTTAATAAATCACGCAATAATGCATCTTTTATTAATCAGATACATTTTATTGAAAAAGTGTGACACTGCCTTAAAAAATATGGAATGGCTCTATTTTAAAATATTAATTAGTGATATATTCTCTTCACCAGATTTATTATTTTTATGAGAAATACTCTTATGAAAACTTTATAGATATTGTTATTGTTAACATGAAAACGGATAATAACCATCGTATAAGGATTCTTAAACAAATTGTGGCACATTATTATTAACATGTGAAATTTCGGCGTCCGTATATCACAAATTTTCTTAGTTTTGTAAGAAGCGCTGTTACGCAAAGGTTTATGCGAGTTGCTATATTCATATTAAAATCTATCATACATGCATGATAATCATTCTTATAAAATTATCAACTTTTGCAATTTACATCACAATAAATAATATAAATATAAACAAAATGTATTATTATATCAAATATGAACGAGTCTCATATGTTGCCACGGGAGCAAATACTCTCATGTAAATAAGAGTGTATATACATAAAATTTCACAATGCTTATATTAAACTGTTTTTTCCGTGAGAATATAAGAACGAGTTGATTACAGATAAGTTTTCTTGTTTAATTACTTAACTTCACATACTGTAGTCTTTAATATTTTCTTTTCAATTTTAGGCCACGGGCAACATATCCGGAAAAGTTATAAATATTTAAATGTAATAAGTGCTTATATTTTTAATAAATTGTGGCTTTTGCATAAATGCTTGTTTATTAAGTGATGTACATCTCGAACAGATTTTATATGATTTGCCCAAGCTTTCAAGCTTACTTGAGATTTGTTTGGCTTCGAGATTTCGATATTGTCCAAGTTAATTTAGTTTGACATATAAGATATTTCAGAAATTTGAGGTTTTGGGATTTTTAGAATAATCTATAGATATCAGGGTTTGAATAGCGATAAATTGCTTGTTACATAAGTTATTAAAAATTATCAACATTACTCAACATTTTCCAGAGGTATTTTAGTTATCTAACTAACGAGCTGTACAAATGATCATAACTGGATAAGACGAAAGTCTTGACATCTGTGTAAAACAAATCCAAGTATGTAATTGATTAGCTTTTTTTTTTTTTACAAATTCTATCAATATGAGGATTAAAAGTTAACTTACTCTCTATAAGGACAAATAAATTTTTACCCACCTCAACCCTACGTAACACAATATTATTTATAGTATATAGAAAAAAAGAACAGATTTTTTTTTTTTTAATGTAAGTAATAACGATACATTTAGAAATGTTTAAACTTAGTTTATTTATTTCACACCATTTAGTTAACATGTTCAAGTCATTTTGTAATAGATTTGCAATCATTTTCAGACTTGATATATCGAAAGATTTTAAGATCATGTAGCAGACAGTCGCTTTTTAATTCACAAACATTATCATTATACTTAATAAATATTATAAACAATAATGGACCAAGTATGGAACCCTGAGGTACACCTGACGTGAGATTAAATTAATTGGAATAGACACCATTAAATTTAAGAAAAACTAGAACACATAGTTTACGAAAAACGATTTCAGCCAAATTTGATATTTGCCGGTAATACCAAACTTATCACTTTTTACACATTCTGCCGTAACACACTTAATACACACATTTTTAAATTTTTTAAAAACAATTGTTAAATATTTCGTAAAATTACAAAAGGCTTAAAAAATCAATCGATCGATTTCGGCTTGTTAGGCCATCATCAGGAGTATCTACTAAACTATGTTTACGCACCCATAAGCTGACATGAATTAATTGAATGCCTTATTTCATTGTACAAAATTTTAAACGTAAGTTTTCCAAAAATTTTAGCAAACACATTACTAATGCAAATTCCCCTGTATTTTGTTATATTCACAACAGCACCAGCTGATTTAAAAATAAAAATAATAAATTGTTAAAAATAATTTGTTAAGGGCTTAACTAAACACGTACCTATATCAATTATATATTTAGGCCGAGTTATTACAAGAATAAATTAATGTATTACATAATTCAGTTGACGGATTAAAAATGCTGCTTAAGTGATCAGAAAACCAATCACAAATATTAATAACATCACTGGAACTATTACTTAAATTAACGTTTTTAGGAAGGATCGTAATTTGGAAGCGACTGGTCATTGTGGTGGTGGTGGTTGTCTAATAAGGGTTAAAAAAACTATCAAGGTATGTCCATTAGAACTCCCCATTTGGAATAATTTCGATGTTGTTTTGCTTAGAGTAGAATTGAGAAAAAGGTCTGAACTAATTCTTTGTAACGTTTACTTTCCTCCACACGCTTCCCATGATGATTATAAGTTATTTTTTGATTATTTATCTATTGATATCTTCAGTAAATTCTCGAATGTTTTATTTCTAATTGTTGGGGACTTTAATCTTTCTAGTATTCAGTGGCAAGCTACAAATTCAATGGTATATCCAATTTCATTTACTGGTAAATGTAGTATACTGAGCTAATTGATAGTATACACTTAATCAAGTGAACAATATTCGAAATTCGCAAAATAAACTTTTAGATCTTGTATTCTCAAATTTTCCATCAGATTCAATATACGTACGGCAAGCTGATTCTTTTATAGAATCCGTTGACGTATACCATCCACCATTATGGGTATCCCTAAATGTCTTGAAAAATGAGCAATTTTTGTCTGACATATCTAGACTAAACTATCATAAATTGGATTATAGTTTATTGAATGAAAGTCTTAGACTCAATTGGTTAAATTTGTTTGTTGGTAAATCGGTTGATCAGTGTGTAGATTTACTATACATTAATATTAATAAAATATTGCTTGGTGCCGCGCGTAAATGTCGTCCTAAGATCAACCGTTTGAAATATCCCTGATGGTTTTCTAAGTATCTGATTAAGTTAGTTAATCAAAAAAGTAAATCCCATAGAATTGCAACTAGAACTGGTATGAACATTTTTAAAATAAAATTTAATCTTAACAGGCAATTAGTAAAAAAAGAAATGAACGCTATAAGTTTTATTGACATAGCTAAGGGCGGAGGTTCAGATGGTATACCCAATGTTTTTATTATTAATTTAAAAGATGTTTTAATTGAACCTTTACTATATATCTTTAACTTATCTTTATCATCTGGTTGTTTTCCAGCTAAATGGAAAGAGGGAATCATTTGTCCCGTTTTTAAATCTGGTTCACCTAACGAAATTATAAATTATACACCGATCTCTTTGCTAAATGGGTTTAGCAAGATTTTTGAAAAATTCTTGCATAAATACTTGTTTCATTTTATAAAAACTCGTTTGAGTCCTCAACAACATGGGTTTGTTAAATGTAAGTCTACACTTTCCAATCTTTTGGAGTACGTTGAATCCTCAAGGATCCACTCTGGGGCCTCTTCTGTTTATAATATTTATTAATGATATTACTATTAACCTAAATTCTAACATAATTTTATATGCTGATGATATTAAACTTTTCAAACCCATCGAAAATCAAGCAAGCTCTCATGCAATTCAAAACGATTTGAACACAATCAATAGCTGGTGCACTAATAATGATCTTCATTTAAATATTAATAAATGTAAAGTCATTACCTTCTCCAAGAAGAAAAATTGAATCACATTTGATTATACTATAAATAATAACAAACTGATAAGAGTTTCAGAAATCTCTGATTTGGGGGTAATTTTTGATAGCCAGCTTAAATTTGATACTCATATTGAATCAATGTGTACTAGATCGATGAAGATGCTGGGCTATGTTTTTAGAAGATGTTCTGAATTTACGGACTACCGGGTAATTATTACATTGTATGTTGCTTTAGTTAGAAGTATATTGGAATATTGTTCACAAGTTTGGAGTCCACTTTATGTGACATATGTGGATAGAATTGAAAAAAATCAACGTAAATTTACACGGTTTCTGTTCTTTAAGTATAAATTATCATTTGTAAAACCCCCATATTCTGTAAGATTAAAAGTACTTGAACTGTTACCACGAAGTGACTTTATTTAAAATTATTAATACTAGAATTGACACGCAATTATTATCCAATTTGAATTTTAACGCGCCATCATGTAATACCAGGACATCGATTTTGGTCGCAAAATGAGGATTGATTTGAGGATTACCGGAAGGCAATAGTATTGGTAAATTGTATTGGTGTTGAATTTTCCTTTTTTCTTTCAGTTTTTCGTTTAATACGATGCAAATAAAAGAGATAACATGACGCGAGTAATAGGGGTAACATGATACAAATAAGAGGAATAAGCTCAGAAGAGAACGGTTGAGAGGATGTATTAAGAGAGACTGAGAGAGACAGAACAACAAATTCCGAAGAAAAAAAAAATTAAAAATATTACGAAGCGAGAGAGACTCAAAATAAAAAATATTAACCAAAAAAAAAAACAAAAAAGCTAGAAAACAAAACGATTTTGTTTATTTTGTTTAGTATTGTGTTGCAACTCATGATGGTCGGTTGCTCTTATACGATGTTATGTCCGAGGTTGGAGAAATTTTATTCTAGCATATCGAACTTGGTTATAACGAACCTCAAGGGACTAAAAATTTTGTTCGTTTTAAGGAAGAAACGGTATATCAAGAGATCAATTTACCTACATTTGTATATAAGCTTGGATATACAGAATCGTGATAATAACAAAAGTCTTGTTATAAGGAACTTATATAAAATCCCAAACTTCGAGAAATATGTACAATACATACAAATGTAGGTAAATTGATCTCTTGATCTAACATTTCTTCCTTATAACGAACAAAATTTTTAGTGCATTGAGGTTCGTTATAACCAAGCTCGACGTATTTATCGAAGTTTGGGATTTTATATAAGTTCTTTATAACAAGACTTTTGTTATATCCCGATTTTTTATATCCAAGTTTGACGTACACAGCAAATAAAAAAGCAAGATGGTTTATTTTATTACTTTCCTTTTTAACTTGCGTAACCTTTTTTTATATACAATTTGTTTTTGTTTAGAATAAAATATCCGCACACTTCGACATAACATCGTAAAGGAACAACCCTCACGAGCTGCAAGGCAACACAATACTAAAAAAATAAACAAAATCATTTTATTTTCTTACTTTCTGTTTTGGTTCCTTTGTTCAAAATTTAAAAATTAAAAATATTACAAATGGAGCCAACGATTGCTTTTTGTTTTTTTTTATTTGCGAGAAATTGTTTTGGTTACATCTATGTATTTTGTTTTGGTTTTTTATTAACGAATGAATTCCACTAGTAAGAAGAAAGGGAAAAATACCTCAAGGCGAGCGTAAGCACCAACAATTTGAACCGATTCACCCGCTTGGCTTGTTTTTGATACTTACCCCATGAGAAAACGCATGAGAATATACACTAATACACTACAAATATTTGACGGCACACAATAGCAAAATGTATATTATACACCGTGTACATATACAAAATTCTCAATCCTCAATCCTCATTTTGCGACCAAAATCCCTGTACAGAAGTCGAAATCATTTTTCAGTTTCCAAATCTCGCACCAATATTGGCTTGAACTCAGCATTAACAAGAATGCAACGAAACCATGATAACGTGTTTAATTCCTGCGATTTGTTTTCATCCTCTCTACGTAGCTATAAAAACGATTTCATTACACTCGGAAATTCTGATTTAGTAGGCAGGTTTTTATTAAACTTTCAAAAATAGTTTGGATCAGCTTTAATGGAGTCTTGAACTTTGCATATAAAAATTCTGTATGCAAGCTTTGTGGCATCTTGTTAAAGCATTTGTAATTAAGTAGAATGACCAGACACAATATCATTTTCTCATAATATGTTATTCTCATTTGCATGTCCAATTAAAGTTGATTTTTTTCTCTATATATGTAGACAGAGGATTTAATTTTTCACAATGAAATAAATATAGGGTTATGTTTAAAAATAAAACGAAAAATTTTAGTTGCCCAAAACTTTGGCAGTTATTATAGAAGGAGCCGAAAACAAGTCACATTGTCTAGTTGATTTGAAAAAAGTTTTATTTGGTGTGAAACCCTATAGTTTGTAGTGGTATTTGCGTGTATTAGGCTCATAGAATTTCTTAAATATATCTAGGCTATGTGAATGCTAGTCAATAAAATGAACGGTGGAGTTGGAACTTAGGGCTCTCAGGACGAGTATTCTTGTAATTCTAGTGGCCGATTTGATGAGGGTGTTTATTGATTATTGATGTTTCTTTGTTGCTGACTGATACTTGATGATTGTTGGTTGATGGTTGATTGTAGCGGTCACTTGTTTCTATTAAATTTGAATTCGGCACGGCCACTACACAATTTTAGTTTGGTATAGAATGGTGGTGCCAAGAATCATACAATACAAACACAGTCAAACTTTCTACAAAGCTATCGCGGGAAAGTATATTTTATTAAATAGGCCAAGTTGCATGGCACACAAATACTGCCTGTACTACATATTTTCCAGTAGAATATCCCATTTTGCAAATATTAACTCGAATGAAATATTATTTATTACGTGCAATCTATAAGCCGAACAAAGAAATATTTAACTGTAAGAGAATGATGTGGGGGGAACCTCTTAAATTGCATTTAACTGGAGCCACATTTTAAATCCAAAAGTATCTTTGATAAAAACTTTAATCCAATAATTATTCCAATTTTCTAAAGTAATAATTTTCATTCGGTTAACTGGCGCGATAGGTATCATTATGGATCAAGCGGTGCCAAAGACAGAATATTTAGGAAGGTTGCCATTCATTTAACTTAACCTTAGATTTCCTTTTGTTAGCTGTAAACAAGAATGTATGCTCCCTTTGGTTTTTTAAAATATAGGCCCTAGTTTATTTCAGTAAGCTCGAATTTGTGCACGTGATCTAATACAAGCTCGAAGCTACACTGAGCAAATTTCCGCAACATGACATTAAAATTGTTTTGAGTTTCAAACAATTTTAGGTCAATTTAGACTAACTCTTTTAATGTCGACATACCCATACAAATAACATAGAAAACATCTTGCCAAACTAATACCGCTTTTTCCTTTTTTCTTTTCCAAATAAAAAATGTAACTGTTGACCTAACATTCTGTAGTATTTGAAGTAATGAACTAGTAAGCCGAGTTTCATCTATGTAATAAATAGCAATGCTTTACAACAAATGTTGCTACATGATAATGTTATATAACATGTTACATCGCGATAAAAAAACACTAATTGCTGTAACATGTTATATAACATTGTTATATAGCACGTTCGTGTTATGTTATATAATATTGTTATATAGCAAGTATGCTATATAGATGTAACTGGCCTTTAAACATCGTTTTCCTTTTTTATAAGTTGAGCGGGTATGATTTGGTTTCCAAACATTCATAGAAAAAGAAAAGGAAGCTAATTTGTGCACGATTCCTATTGCAGTAGTTTTCCATGTTGTTTCTCGAGTCGGCACCTACTAATTTTTCTTAGTCCTAATATTTGTGTGTTTCCTAATTTTGTTTACCAACTACCTTTGCAGTGTGTCAGCCACGTTACAAATATGTACGCTTCTCAGACATATTTTGTAACGGTCAATAGGTATTTGGATTAATTAAGGGTTAGTTAATCCAAGTAAGGACCACCCTCTTTTTTTTACATATCACGACCTATCTTTAATAAATTAAAACATTTTACATCAAACAAATTTCAGTATACAGATTTACGAGAACATACCATACAAAGCTAAATTTTACAAGTAAGTATCTTTTCCACCCGTTACTCTTTAAAACAAATAAATAAAACTTTATAGAAGATTTGTTCTTATCTCTTATGTGTTTATTTTTTACTCAACAAAAAAAAAAAAAAAATTGTAAACACAAAACTTTTACTTGGTTAAGGCAAACAGCAGCAGCAGCATAGGGAAAAAGATATTTTTATGCAAATAAAAACACTTCTCGAGTATTTAAACACAAAGCATAATTTCAACAGTACAACAACAAAAGTATTATAGTTTCTCAACTTTACAGTATTTTTTCATGATTTTCATCTTTTCAGGTTTTTACTTATTTATTTATTTTAGTGTTGTATGTTCATATTTTATTATTTCCTTTTGATGAGCTATAAATTATAATAGAAAAAACAAAAAATGAAACGGGAAAAATAGAAAATCACTCTCGAGTTTTGGTTAGGAAATTACTTTACATGAACTTTAACATATGGTGACACCTAGAAAAAATGTTTAGTTAATTTTTTGTAAATTATTATGGATTTTTTGTTTTACTGTTGTAGCAGTTTTGGGTCCAATTTCCTTTTCGTTATAATCAAAAGTTCTATTTGTAATCATGTTAATGCTGTTTTAGTAGTTTAGGACAAAAAAATCGAAACAGTAAAAAGCGAACTTCTAAGAATATGACTTAAATTTAAAATAATAAGCAATTTGTGTTTGGTATTCGATCAACTTGCAAGAGAATTTGAGGACAAAAGAAAATTTTATTTAACAAGCGAAATGATGACTTTTAAATCCTCCACTACAGATGTAGTTTTCATTTGGCTTAGTGGAACTTTTGAATCATTCAATAAAAGTATTCAGCGTTATATGAGTAATTCCGTTTGTCAAAGTAACAACGATTTGAGTTGAATCATTGGTATCTACGACCGCTTCCATAGTGTTACATTTTGCAGCAAAATAGAGCTACAAATAATTAAGGCAACCATAGAATTTTTGAAGTTTTAGAATATTTACGCTTACCACGGCTGAACAGAATTATGATACAAACGATAAGGAATTGTTACCTGTTATTTTTGGTCTATCAATTACTTAAGATGGAAAGAAAGTTTCGTATCTTTACGGACCACCAAAATCTGTTTTATTTTTATAATATGAGCCATCCACTTAAATAGATATTAGATGAGTATGGGGAACATTAATTAGTAACGCTGATGCGCTTAGCTGAATTGGATTGATAATTGGATTAATGTCGAATCGGTATCCTACCGATGTCAGTTAGCCATCAATTCTTTCGAACAGAAAAGTGTAGCTTGATAAATTAACACAAAAGTGGTGTTTACACAAAAAAGTGTAAGCTCAAAATGTCTTAATGTATATCGCAATATTTTTACTAGGTATAAAGCAAATGACAAAAATGAGTAAATTTGAAAAATATTTGATAGTTTCAACCACTCAAAGTGTTATTGGTACAGGTGATTTTGTTGATTCAATTAAACCTACCGTTATTCCTGCCAACAATAAAAAATATTTGTATATAAGCGGAATCGACCTATCTGTTTCACCTGAAATGCTTGTAGGCTACATTCAAAGTAAACTTGAAAAGTGCTCGTCTTACGAAGTGGATCGTAGGTTATTACTTGCAAAGGGCCGGGTAATTGACAATTTCATTACATTTATTTCATTTAAAATTGGATTAAAGGATGCTCATTTTAATAAGTTCCGATATGTAGCCTCGTGGTGTGTTAATCGGTCCATTTGTAAATTATTCACAAAAACCAAAAAAACAGAGCTACTCTAACGTTCCAACAGCATCAATAACTGCTAATGCATACAGCGCTATCAACAACTGCACCTCGATATACTACCACAACGCCTCCAGCATTCGGGGTAAAGCTAAGGTTTTTCGTTTAGGCGTATTGGACAACGATTATGACGTCATAATAACCAGCGAAAACTGGCTTACGATAAATATGTTCTCCGAAGAATACTTTCCATCCGATTATGTCGTTTATAGAAAGGATAGATACAATTTCGACACCAGTCGTAAAGGTGGTGGTGTTTTGATTGCGGTAAAGAATTCGTTTCCTAGTGTTGTAATTGCCTGTCATCCTAGCCTAGACGTGGTTGCTGTTCGAGTCAGACTGGCCAATAGTACTTCGATTATTGTAGTCGCCGTGTATATACCGTGCGGATCGAACTTGTGTTACCATAATACGTTTATTAACTACATCGACTCAGCTGTTATGTCTCTTGTCCGTCCTAGCAATCAACTTATCATTGTGGGTGACTTTTATTTATCCATAATATCTTGGGACGATGTGGACGGCGTATTTTCTTCATCTTCTACTGATGAGAGGGCATTGGCTATCATCGATCACTTTGCTGCCATCTCAACTACGCAGCTCAAACGTATTGGCAATAATCGGGGGAAATTCCTTGATCTATAATTTGCTAATGATGTATGAATGCCAAAATTTCTGCGTGTCCGGACTTCACTGGTTGTGAGAGCATCTTCCACGTACCGATTATGATAAATATTTTTCATTTCAATTGTATAAATAACTATGTCCCTAATAATTATTATTTTAATTTTAGAAAGGCCGACTACACATCCTTGAATGAATTTTTTAACATTTCTGATTGGGACCATTTACAACGCGGTGGAGATTTGAACTGTACGGTGTTGAGGTTCAACGATCTTCTGAGATGTGGTATCGAAAAGTATGTTCCGCGGGTCAAAAAAAAAATTAAAAACGGCCGTCGGGAGCGATGGTATAATAATCAGTTGGTGTTGCTTGAGAAACGACGCAATATGCTTCATTCCTTGTACATACTACATGGTGTCAAATACTATCCTGATTTTTATAGAGCTCGCTAGGAATTTAAAACCTAAACTGGTTCCTTTATAACAACTATATAGTGCGAATTGAGGAAGACTTAAGATCTAGTCGTAAGGAGTTCTGGAAGTTCATTAATAGTAAGAAAACTGTGGCTGGCTTTCCGTCTACCTGTTTGCAAATTTTTTTGCGTCGATTCACAAACCAGTTCCTTCGCCCACTATCGTGACTCCAGCTTTCTCCATAGTCGGTCAATTTAATGACTTCAAATTTACCGAGAAAAAGTTCTGGATTGTTTGCTCCAGCTCGATGTTGGAAAAGGGATCGGGTTATGATGGTTTTCCTCCGATTCTGCTTAGGTGTTGTGCTGATAGTTTGGTCCTACCGATTACCTTAATATTTAATGAAAGCCTTCGTCGCGGGTTTGTCCCCGATCCCTGAAAGATTTCTCGTATCCATCCAATCTTCAAGGCGGGTAGAAGAAGTGATGTGAGTAATTACAGTGGTATCGCCATTCTCTACGTCTTACCCAAGCTGTTTGAGTCTATGGTTCACAAAATCTTGCAATTCCATACTAAGAATTTCATTTCTCCCGCACAGCATGGATTTTATCCCGGTAGGTCTACAGTAACCAACATGGTCTCATTTTGCGGTGATTTATTTGATAGTTTAAATTCCAGACCGCAGCTCGACGTACAGAATTTGCCGAGGCTTTTGATATGCTTGACCACTCACTCTATTCTTAGTTGCAAGTTAGAGATTCTAAATTGTCAGCTCATTCTTATTAAATGGTTGCGTTCCTACCTTTCTGATCGTTGTCATTCCGTTAGATTGTTGGGTTCTTACTCTCAATTGTATCGTGTACCATCTGGCGTGTCTCAAGGTAGTCACATTGGTCCATTGTTGTTTTCATTGTTTATCAACGATGTTGTTCAATGCTTTGAGTTTACTAACTATTTCCTCTTCGCAGACAATATGAAAATTTTCACCCGTGTGACATTTACTAGACATGTAGAACACTATTATTTCAAAGTCGTATATTATGTTGGGCTTTATTAAACGAAACTGCATGAATTTTAGAGCCCCAGATAACTTTGACTTCACTCTACGTCTTGTTTGTTCGTTCTATTTTGGATTACGCATCTCCAGTTTGGGCGCCATCCAACCACTGTCACTCACATTGTTTGCCGTCGATGCGTGCTGTGGAATAAGTCCTCCCACCTTATCAGGATCGATGTAATCTTCTGAAACCGCAACGACTAGACTGTCGCCGGGACGTAGCTTCCGCGCTGTTCGTGTGTGATATCATCAATTACCGCATCGATTGTACCGAGTTACTTGCACGTTTAAAAATCTATGCTCCCAAACGTCGAGTGTGGTAACGTGATGGGCTTTTATTAAGTGATCCGGTGCCAACTAACTATGGTCTTTCGGAACCTATCCTGAGAACATCACGGATGTTCAATTCAGTATTTCAAATATTCGATTTCTATTTGTCGAGAGATTCATTCAAGAATGTTTTATTTTAATTTTTTTTTTTATAATTCTAACTAATTGTAGTTAGCCGTAATTGTTTGTACCGATTGTAAGCACTGTAGATATCAAAAAAAAAAATAAATGATTATGGTATTTTCTTCAATTTAGCATGATGGGAACCCTCGTATATCCGTGATGAAAATAGTTTCTTTTGCCCCATGATGAGGTAACCTATAATGCCTATTAAGTTTATTAAACGAAACGATGATGAATAATGCGGTTAAAGTTTAACTAGCCCTAAACCAAAATTGCTAAACTAATTTGGCTATTAACGGATGTATGAATTCATGTTAGCTTGAAGTTTTCTGGCCAATTGAGGTTATTTAGTTTATTTAGAATTCTGTATTTATTCTATTCTTAATCGCATGGCCGTCGCTATAATATCTTGGTTTTATTGTTATTTCACGTTAGTGAAATGGTTAGATTGTAGGTTTTAAGTACGGTGCCATCGATTTCAACCAGATGTCTGTGTTTATTGCAATAAAGTGAAGAGGTTCTATATTTTTTGTATACTGGTCCTTGCATAGTAGATACTTTTGTTAAACCTTTGGTAAAGTATGCCACATACTTTTCCGGAGTGTCTACGTGCAATTTCTTTATA
Source organism: Tipula helvola (assembly GCA_963556165.1). NCBI lineage: Eukaryota > Metazoa > Arthropoda > Insecta > Diptera > Tipulidae > Tipula > Tipula helvola. The sequence continues at coordinate 31,903,196 of OY744481.1, forward strand.
AAAATAGTAATTATCTAGGAAATAATTTACGTATTCAATGTTGTTGATTATACTCACTAACTCCTTGGAAGGCGAAGGTTACCTAGGAACGTTGTCTTAAGACAATCATATTGACGGTTAACTTGTCGAGCAGCATTTGGTTTACTTCGTCTTTAGACTTTGGCGATTAGTAAAGATATTTGATGGATGTGATGGAGGAGTGATGTGCAATTCAACTTTTCCATGGTTTTTCATTATTCTTGTAGTGAAACTTAAATACGAGTTATTGCTCTCTTTTTTCATCAGTCTTCGGAGGGTGTATTGGTGGACCCTGTAGTACTCTCGAACATGCGATACAATTGCTTCCACTCAGCGAGATATATACCATTGTTTTTTAATTCATCACAAGCCCTTCCCTCCCTCCCTCTTCCCTCCCCCCCCCTTCCCCCCGACCCAATGGTAGTAAGCTTTATTTTATGCATTAGGTTCTGATAGTACTTCGTGAGGAGATTCTGGGTTATTACTCGCTTCCCGTTTGTTTTTGGCTTTGTCCGCTAAGAAATCCGTACCCAATAATACTAGCTGATCTTTAATATTTCAGTTGATTGTTATTTCTGAAGAGAATCAAAATCCTTAGACGTTTCCAATTTTGCATTTCATTGCTGGGATCAACTCATTAATAATAATTTCCAAATTAATTTTAAATTAATTTTTATTTTATTATTTTAAGAAATCAATTTGGTAAATATATGTAAGATTTCAAAGAAAGAAATTTGACAATAAAGACAAAACAAAAAAAAAACTTTTTGTTAAATTAAAAAAAAATTAAAATAATTAATTTTTAAAAATTTTATCTAGACAAACTCTTCAAAGTTTATTTGAAGTTTTCATATTTTGAAACAAAAACTTTTTAAAATTTTTTTCAGTTTTTTCTTGTAATTGTCTTTAGATAAGTTGATTTGGACAATCTATTAATAGATTTTTTATATCCGTAATTTGTGGAATAGTGTTTGGGATCCAAGAAAAACTCTGAAAATAAAGCCTCCTATCTATTACATTAATTGAGATGTTTCAGTGATGTTCGGTGAATCAGTATTGCCAAGAAGAACTCGTCTATTTTCAAGAGTACAGATTTTGTAGGCATGGTATTTTATCTTATATAAAGGTAAGCATACTCTATTTGGGATCTTACATAGGGGAAATATAGCATTAATAATGTAGATTTGTCTTGAAATTCACTGGACCATCGTTTGATAAACCCAAACATTGAGTTAGCTTAATCTCATTAGCTCCGTGACTCGTTCGATGAAAACAATAAATATCCAGGGTCCAATATGTTACCCTTTAGGAACACCCGAGGTAACTCTGATAACTTTTGATTTGTATATTTCCAATTAACACATATTGAGAGCGGTTTCATAAAACCGAGCTGGACCATTTTACAAGTTTGAAAGAAAATCCAAATGCTTGAAGAATATCCCCTAAGGCCTTTCGTTGATAAATAGAATCAAATGCAGATTTTTTTTTAAATTTCCATAAATAATGTTGAACCCGCATTAATTAATGGAAAATCATAATGAGATTGATGCCTAACTGGCAAAATTTAATTTAATGTTTTCTTGAATTTATTTGATAATCGACTAAAGGATCAATTTTCACTCCAAATATCCTGAAGTTTGCAAAATCCATAAATAATGTTGTAACTCAATTACTAATGAAAAATCCTGATGAGATTGTTGCAAAACATCTAATTTTACATTTCGGGGCTACCAGTAAATTGAGATTGTCAGTTTTCAATAGGTAAAGTCAATCTTTTAATTTTATAATTGGGACGTAGTGTTATAAATCAATATGTATTTCAACTTACAGAACTAAATGATCGAAATCAATGTTTAAATTTGCAAGATTAATTTTGATAATTCTATAACTTAAAGCAATATAACTGAATGCATGTGCACATGGCTACTGCAGCCATTTTTATTTAGTAGAAATTAGTAAAATATTCATTTGCGTAAATCATCGCAAACATGTTATATTAGGTTTCGGCAATCGGCTAAAAACTCAATACACTGAAACTTTGATTAAATCATTGAAGAATAGGTAAGTATGTATTTAGCTCTAGACCCCAAAAAGCTGAAGCTTTCGATTTAAGCGTTAAAAGATATTGAACAGTTCCACCTGAAATTTCCAATAAATTGGTTAAATTTTAAATATTTTGGATTTTTCTATAGAGCACAATTCTATATATGCTAAACATAGCTGATACATAGCAATGATCTGCATACAATTTTGTAGTTTATTACTTTCTTTTACGTAAGTAAAATAAAGTATAGTAATCATGAAAATTTTCGTCCTTGAGATTATTGAAGATTTATCTGTTTTGAGATCCCCTGAGTCCGAAAAAGTGGGTTTCGAAATGATGTCTGTCTGTCAGTCCGTCTGTCTGTCCGTCTGTCTGTCCGTCTGTCTGTCAGTCTGTGTCCTCTCTACAGCCCAGATGGCTTAACCAATCGAACTGAAACTTCAGATTTAAGCTTTTTGGATAAATTGGAAGGTCCCAGTGAATTTTACTTCAAATCGGTCCACCGGAAGTGGCCACTCCCTTGGGCCAGAAAATTTGTTTTGCAAATATCTTAAAAAGTATAAGGTTTACAAAAAATTACTAATACAAAATTTTTCCAAAAATCAAAAAAAAATAAAAATAAACAAATTAAAAATTAAAAAAATTAAAATTAAAAATTAAAAAAAAAAATTTAAAAAAAATTTAAAAATTTTATAAAAAAAAAATTAAATATTGTTTTGCCAACACTTAAATATATTATTAAAACGATTTATTTGTTTTTTAACTTATTTTTATTTTGTATATGCCCCTACGTTTCGACGGTATATTCCGTCATCTTCAGGGGGAAAATTAATTATAAACAAAATTTTTTCCATTCCGATTTTTTACTTAAATATATGTGTATATATAGCCTAATTATGCTAATTATAATTAATTTGCACACTACAGTGACATACTTCCGGTTTTTAATGCAAATATTACATAATTGAATGTGGATCATTTTTTCATGTTTCTTAACTTTTTTAACGACTTATTAGGGTTTGTAATACTTTTAAGTATATATATCGTTTTATAATTGCAAAAATATTTCGCAACTCCTGCCCCCCCCCCCACACTTTTTTACAGGGAGTTACAGCAGTTCTTGCATTTGTCATTTTAATTATTGTGTGTATTAGCCCAATTATGCTAATTATAATTAATTTGCACACTTCAGTGACGTACTGTATGTTATAAAAATATTTAGTCTACATGTATGTTAAATTGCCAAATCGGTCAACCGGAAGTGGCCACTCTCGGCCCGAAAATGTGTTTTGCACATATTTTAAAAAGTATAAGATTTACAAAAAATCACTAATACCAATTCCAAAAAATTAAAAGAAAAAATTTAAATTCATAAATATCACCTTTTATTTCTTTTACGTGTGTACTAATGAGTTCAAAAAATTGAGTTTTGAAGTGGTGTCTGTTGGTATATACATATAACTGTCAATTTGTAGTCCAAATGGTTTAAGCAATCAAACTGCAACTTCATGTTTAAACTTTTTACATAAATTTTGGGGTCCCAGTTCCCAGCTCCCAGATTCCGTAAAACAGAAAATTTATTTTGCAAATATTTCAAAAATATACAATTTACAGAAAACATGAAATAATAAAAACAATCTTAATTAAGTTTGCGGGAAATTTGAATTACAAAAGTTTTTCAAAATTCGCTGTTCGTAAAAGAAAGTCGTGTGTTGGCCACACCTCCATTTTTTTCCTTAAATTTTTAAAAAAAATACCAGGCGCTACAAAATACCTTACAAAAAATAATTCAAAAATCATATACTAAAATCGAGTGTGTGTTATAAATTTAGTATAAAATGATGACTGATCACTACCAGTGGCCATACCCCGCTGGAAGTGATCCATTATAAGTTTAAAATTTTTTGTGTACACGTATATAGCTTTCTAGCCTTCCCGAGTGTACACGGGCACTTTACTACTATCCTATAAAACAAAATAAATAAATTCCCAATTCGAAAATCACCGAGAAAGCCAGATTTCTGATATTGCATCAACTAGATAATTAAATTTTCGTTAATAAGCTTATACTTTATTTAATTAAGAAATATTTGTTAAACTATAAAATTATAATTTTAAAACTATATACAAAACTTTAAAAAGTCGGTTCAACATAATTGTTACAATTTTCAAATATTGGAATGATCAAATCTAAATATCACTTAACACAAAAAATTCTCCACAATTCCTAGTTAGACTCCGATATTTGAACAGCTTATCATCTTAGTAAATCAATATTTTGTTTAACATTTATTACACTATTTAAAAAATTAATAATAATTAATTTAATTTTCTTTTGGATTTAAAGAACATTTTTTATTACTTTTTTGTTTTTTATTGCTTTCTACCTGTGGATTATAAACCTTCCAAATTAATTCACCCATTGTAACCCCAAAAAAAAATTAATTTTATTTTTATCGTTAAGAACCGTAATTTAATCTCAACGTCCACTATACTTAGTAAAGTTATTACTACATATTACTATTTATTCATTATACAAGAGTGTCCCTTGCCCAATGGTAGCCGCAGGTAAAAAATAATTGTATAAAACTATTAAAATTTACCCACCATTTGAGAAAATAAAACGATTTTTTTCGTTTTTATTTTTTAATGGCCATTACAGTATATGATAACGTCGTATAACAACAATAAGTCACCAACATTTTATACAAAAGTTTATTTAATACAAATAAAAAAAAAACTTGTATACCTACATTAAAATAAGACAAAGAGTACCTTTATATTTATATGCAATGATAGAGCATTAAGGATACCTCAATTCTCCATATTTACTTTTATATAGTAAAATTATATTCAATTTTTTTTACTCTTAACCTAAATAAAATAAATAAACTTTTTTTGGGAAGAAAACCGGAAGTGGAAAGAGCGGTTTGGAGTCGATGTACCGTATTATTGTACAAAGGAAATTACTTTTTTTTTTCTCAAGAAAACCAGAGAACATAATTATGTTCTTAAATGCTTGAGGGTTTATTTTTAAATTTTTTTTTTACTTTTATTGCTTGTACTGTTACTTCAATAAGTATATCTTATTCACTGTATTCAATATAGATTTTCATAAATAAAAAATAAAGGTTCAAATATTGTAAGCATTCAAATTGATTGCATTACTTTTAGTACCGCCAATTTAAAAATACTGATTTTGGCAGTATCCCATTTGATTGTTTGGCCAATTAATTTTCTCAGTTGTTCTGTTTGTAATATATTACATCTCAATCATCGATCAGGATGTTACATTAATTAGTGCCTAAAGCTATTCTGTATTTATCGTTTTCTCTAAATATTCTATTTGAAATAGAAATAAGCTAATAATAACAACTCCCTATCGCTATATACGATTTAGCATTAATTTAATTAGAGCAATTAAAATCATATTCAGAATTTTGATTTCCCATCAACGTAATACACCAATTATTTACATACACAGACAATAATTTATTAATCGAATGAATGAAAAAAAAAAAAATCATAAATCTGTATTCGTATAATTTTCCCCCTTGATGTATGTAGGTATACACTATACAAACATTCATTACGTATGTACCCAAAATAGACAATTTACGAGTATGTAGCTATATACATTATACATGTACATAATAATCAGAATCCCATTTTTTCATTTTATTTATGCTGAATAAATAAATAAAAAATGTTTAAATATCGGGAATTGATTATGATAGTCATCATCATCATCATCGTAATCATCATCATGATTCTCATATTGTAACACAAAGTCGATAACGATAATAATGATAATAGTGATGATGAAAATGTTTTATTTATTTTTTTTTTTTACATTATGAATATCATCACTCAATTGTAAATTTTCCATTTTGATTTTTACTTTACTCATTGTACCCGCGCCGTATCCGCATAGCTACTCCAGTATACTATATTCTGTGTTAACAAGAAAATAAAATTAATGTAACATGTTAAATTATTATATAGAGTGAGAAAAAGAGCGAACAAAAATTTAAATTAAAAAATTAGAATTTTTTTTACTCAATTTGGCATAATTCGATATTTAAAAAAAATTTTATATTTCCACTTGATTTAGTAAATAATGGAAAAATTAAATTATTGTGTATTATAAAATAGTAATTGAAAATTTTTATTTTTTTTTTCTGTGAAAATTTTTTAATACTCACAACAACAACGACAAAAAGTTAATTATATGCTTGATTTAATTTATTACATGTAATTTTGTCAAAAAATTTATTTTCAATGAGTTAAGTTTGTATGACGTAAAAAGGAATTTTAATAAATTCGTATCATTAAATGTATAATGTTATGTATGCTTGACCTATATAGATTGGTTTCATTGTAAATTAAATTATTTACTACCTCCCTAAAATATTATAGTTTTTTGGTACAACTGATAATTAATATGTGTTAGTTTTGCTTCTGATTAGGTACTTAGATTTTTAATTTTCACAAAATTTGATTTGTAAACCTTTAAAAATTGTTACATACCAAAAATGACATTTTGTGTTTTTAATGCAAAGTGTTCAAATCAAAAATTCAAGATTCAGAATTTTGAACAGCATTCAATATTACATCCGTCAGTTATCACAATCGACCTTAAATAAGTACTTTATGTAATTTTCATATTATTCATCTGTTACTGTTAAAAATTCTTAAGAATTTAAATTTTTAAATAGTGTCGCATGTCCAGATAACAAAATTTTGTCAGCACAATGAGAGTTGGCAAATAATTGTTTACATATTATTTCAGCTTAATATGGAAAATTAAAATCTGAAATAATGTAAATCAATTTTTGTGACTGATACTCATTTTCATGATTTCGTAAAGTTTATTAGTAGCTTGCTATTTAAATCAAATAAGATTTAAAAGCTTTCTATACACTTTTAACACTGTATTGCTATAAATTGCGTATAAATTTAGACAATTGAATTTAAAATTTAAAGGTGATCAACAAATTATTGGCGATCACTTCCCCAATATCAGAATTGACAACGACAATATAAATCTTCTACTCTCATGCCACCAAATCACTCCCAAATAATATGTTAGATTATTTAGAACTGAACCTGTTGAGCAGCAATTAAAGTCGCATTCGCCATTTTTAATATTCGTGCGAATTTTGATTTTTGCTTTTGCCTTCTAATTTTTGAATTATTAAAAGTTTGGCCTTTGACCTATTGACCTTGGAAGTAATTACCTTTGACCTTTGACCAGAATTTCATTTTTTGTTTTAGCTTTCTAATTTTCGAAATGGGATTTTTTACATATCACATTCTAATTTTTTAAGGGTGACCTCATCAGTATAAACGACTGTATAAATCAAAAAGTCCAACGTCACTGCTCCCCAGATTAACATTGACCTTTGACCTAGATCAGGAACTATACATTTTCAGAGTTTTAACTGTAACTTCTAACTGTAACTTTTCCAATCCTAAATCTTACGTAATCTTATTGGTTACAAAACTGAGAAATCCACCATCATGAATTTTTTGTCACATCACATTAACACATGTAACCTTATATGATGGTCTCAAAACAGAAAAATCCGCTATCTTGTATTTTTTCACTTATGAATTTAAATACAATTCATCACTATATTATATGTATAAGAGAACATCCGATTTTTTTGTACTGATAAGTTCGATTGCTTATACATAATGATGTTTCGTTTACATTTAATTTTAACCACACAAAACTAGATTTTCATTCTTCACACATGTAAGTATAAATGTAAATATGTTATAAGAAAAGCCTTTAAAACAAAAATAATTGTTCATATTTTTATTATTTCAATTAAAGAAAAAAAAATGTAAATATTACCTAATTAAGACATTTTTAATTATTGGTTGTTTAATTATTCTTATTTTTAATTCCTATAATTAAATTTTAATAAAACAATTAAAAATGAAAATTATTTAAAAAATTATTTTTATCAATTAAAGTAACTCTAGTTTTATTAAAGATAATTAAAATAAAATAATTAAAAATATTAATAATTAAAATAAAGTGCCATTTATAAATCTTTTAGTTATTTTAATTATTTGTATTTTTATTGTTTTAACTATCAAATAATATATAAAGAAATTTTTAATTATTGGTGGTTTAATTATTTTAACTATTTTAATTATTTCTCTTTTCAACTATTTTTAATTTCTTTTAATTATATCATTTTTCAATAAAAATTTTAAAAGATTTTTTTTAATAATTTAATTAACATTAATTGTATTAAAAATAATTAAAATAAAATAATTAAATTCAATTTTAATTGTTGTATATATTAGATAATAAAAATAATTAAACAAAAATGCAGCTTATAATTCCATTAATTATTTTTAATGAACCATATTTTTTAATTTTTTTAAATTCTTTAATTTTAATTATCTATATTTAAATTATTTAAATTTACTGAAAAATGTTATTAATGATTAAAATTTTTTTAATTTTTTTAATTTATTCTTCTCATTTTTAATTCATTTTAACTATTTCAATTTTAATAAAATAATTAAAATAAAATAAATTTTAATTGTTACACTACATTCATATATAATGTATAAGACTTTATTATTTGTGATTGCTTATTCCATTCCCAAAATAGTACATATTTGCTAAATTAATTTATTCAATTAATTGAGGAGCATTTTCTGTTTTTAAAAGGTAAACAAATGTCCCAGTTTTCTTTACGTTACTGAAGAAAATTTCGTTGATAAAAAAAATTATTGGTGGATCCGCTGGGACAAACGCTAACGTTTCATATAGAGTTTAGAATTTGAAATACTATGTAGCTTTAAAAGACTCAATTTGTGGTTAAAAAATTGCCATATTTTACCAAATAGTTTAAAAAACATTTTCGTGTGTTCCAAACATTTCGAGGCACAGTGCTTCTTAAAGCGGAAATTACAACGAAATGCAGTTCCAACCTTACTATTACCTAAAGAAAACCAAACGAACGCTTTAACAGCAAGTGAAACATTGAATCCTGTGAATCAAATTCAAAATAATATTCCCATGAACGTTGACGAACATTGCAATTCGGTACATGACTTAGATCTTGCTACTTGTAGTTGGAATCAAGAAACTTACACAAGCCGTGACGAAGTTTGTAATAATTTAAGTTACGAAGATATCTCCCAATTGCCGGATCCTTATTTTGACAATAACTCAATACGAATAAGTTAAAATTCATTTCTATGCAAAAATTGCGAGAAATCAGAAGAAATATCGAGGTTTACCGTCGGTTAAATCGAAAATGTAATTTTCAAATTTACGTGTTAAAAATTGAAAGAGACAAGTTAGCTAAAAAAATAAAGCTTTTACTTCAACAAAATTGAACATTGAATAAAAAATTAAGTGTACTTAAGTCGAAAACTAAAATTGCTCTAAATAACATGATAAATAAACAAAATAAAAGTGTAGAAGTTAAAAATTTCTGTAAAATGATTTTATTGGAGCGAAAAAAAAATCAAAGATGGGCTGATGATCTCAAAACTCTTGCACAAAATATGTATTACCGTTCTTCTAAATCATACAATTTCATGAGAGACGACCGATTAAAATTTGATTTACCTTCGAAATCATCCCTAATAAGATGGCAACCAATAAAGAATGTCTTCCCAGGAGATAGTAACGCATTTATTTTGAATAAATTAAAAGAAAAAATTGAAAAATGACCGTTCACTGGAAAGCTGGGTTCGTTTGTTTTTGATGAAATAAATAACTTCAAAATCCATCAAGATTTAAAATATAATATTGTCAGAGACAGTATAGACGGATACGCTGATCTAGATGAGGAATCTAGAGGAACGGAAATTGGTACTCATGTTTGTGTCTTTATGGTTAGGGGTCTAATAGAAAATTAGAAACATATATTATGCTACTATGTGTCCCATAATCCGATTAAATCTGACGTTTTAAGTAGATTAACATCGTGGAACTTAGATTTATGTGTTTCTCTTGGGTTGTCGATTCGTGCGATTATTTGTGGCCAAGGATCAAATAACCGATAATCCTTAACTAATATGGGCGCTAGCAGAGATAATCCTGTTTTAAACTATGAGGGTCCGCAAAAATTGTTGGAATTTTTGATTCCCTACTTTACGTATTGTTTGATTTTATTTAAATGTATTCATTATAAATAATAAGTGATATAAACAAGTTTACAATCATATTGTTTGAAAAAGCTAAGTGGTTCAATTTGTCTAATTATAACATTTTTTTTAAAATGTAAACCCTGGGGGTAAGGTGCCAGCAACAAATTGGAGGTGAGAAGCTCACATTTTGTTTGTATGTGCTACCAGAGCCCTCTGTATATATAAGAGCCCTAATGATGCCGCCATTTTTTAAACGTGCTTTCTATAAGAGGTGTAGATTTTGTGATGTTCCATGTAAGCCGGTGTAAAAAAGACTTTTTTAAATTTACATTTTTTGAATGAAAACTGCTTATTTTCGGCAATTTTATTTCACCCATTTGTAGGTGAATAATCATATTTAGACATATATGAAAACCAAACTCGGAATCTATCAATTAATCCGTAAAATACAATTTAAATTTCCCTAATTTTATTCACAACTACATGCAAAACTACAAAAGCTTTTTAAACGAGAAAAATAAACAACTCATATAATATTTAATATATTGGATATCTATTAGAACGACAAGGATGTCTATTGTTCTTATTTATTGTATTTTTACACGTGTTTTTATTTTTATTTTATCGTGTTGTCGCCTTTTTGTTTTCTATATGTAGATCAGACAGAGATATCTATACCTTTTTTGTTTTATATTTTAGTGTTTGTCCATTTTTACATTGAAGTGTTCTTTGTCATTTTTAATGATTTTATATTGAAAAGACAAAGACAATCTAAATACTGTTTTTATTTTTTTATTTACGAACTTTTACTTTAACGCTTTCTTTGTTTTTTTGTTAATTTTATATTGAAAAGATAAGGATGATGCTATTTGTTTACATTTTTGTTATATAAGGATTTAATGGTTTGTGTGTAGTTGTTGAAAACGGAAAGGTTTTCTTTTTTCAATTTATTTGAAAATGTAGACATATTTTCTTCTACGATTTTAAAACCATATCTACGAAACATATTAAACATGCAAATTAACAAAAATGTTATTACATGTAATTGTATTTTCATTAATAATTTTATAAATCAAAACTAACAATTTTACATTGGTTCTTATGGGGAACAGAAAAATGTTCACCTCATATAGAAAGCTTCTATTTCTACCTTACGGCTATGATATATGTAAGATGGCTATGGTGCTACTCACACAAAGTCAAACGCAAATCAAAAACAAATTAATGGAAGTGAGAAATTAACAACAGAGAGTCTGATTTGAAGAGAGTGAGAAATTAAAGTTATTATGATTCCGATTACGTTATAAGTGGATGCACGAAGTGTGTTGTGAAAATGGAGTTTGTCCTGTGTGTAAAAGTTAAAAATTATTTATTTTATTTAAAAAATGTTATTTAAATGTTAAATATTTATTTTTATTTGAAATCATGATTATTTTTGCATTTTGTCAAAGTCTAATTGATATTGAACATTAGTGGCATCTTACCCACGCATGTGGGTAAGATGCCACTTTTGCGTCTTCTTGTTTAATCGTTATTAACTGAATTAAAATAAATAAAATTTTTGTTATACATTTTATAGGTGTTTGTCTACTGTACCCATCAAACAATAAAAATTTAGTTTCACGCATTTCGGTATTTTTATTTAAATTTTTTCCTTAAGTGTGGCATCTTCCCGCGCATTACTATATATTATTCGCATCTACCACACACAAAATATTTTTAATATAAGTAGATAGAGGAATAAAACAAGAAAGGAAAAAATAAAAACAATCGGTAACCCTCAATTTTATGCGTACAATGAAAAGATTCCTACTTTTTAGGTTATCTTATTCTTTTTAATTTATGCACATAACGACTATAGATCATGTTTTTCGAAAGAGGCAGCACAATCAAAGAAAAAGTACAGACCGTTTCCGAAAGAGGCAGCACGATCAAAGAAAAAGTTCAGAGCGTTTACCGAAAGAGGCAGCACGATCAAAGATAAAGTACAGAACGTTTGCCACTAGATGTCACTACACAATCAAAAAAATATTCTGACGTTTTTCAAAACGGGACAGCCAAAATCAATTTAATTATTACGTATTAATAATAATCACTTTTATAACACGCAAATATTTTGGTTTATTTTTACAAAATGCACACATAAAAATGTCATACAATTTTTGACAGCAAATACTTAGTGACACCTAGTTGCATTATGTGAAAGTTGGCCGTTAAAGAAAATTTGACATTTGAACATTTTCTATAAGCTTAAAGTTTAAGTCGACACGCCCCCATAATATTACTTGCTATATCGCCATAATATTACCACTTGCACCTACCGTTTCACATCATGTTCCGCCCACAAAATAATACGCCTTAATGCATGCTAACTTGGTTATGATCTTCTGTTAATGAGTACCTAACTACCTAATATTGCGCATGCTGTTGCTATCTTTTTTTCGCAATTTCACGTTACGACAAAAATGCTGATACAGTGGTAGCCCGGTATACGACCACCCCGGCACACGACCTACTGGGTATATGACCTTTTTGCCTGAGGAAATTTTTTCTGTATAATACGCTTCGGTACACGGCCATATTTTGATACGACGTAAAATTCGGTTATTTTTATTTTTTTATCATAAAAACTTAATGCGTGCATGCGCAGAAATTATTTTTCAATTTCTTTTTGTTTTCATTCTCTTCAAAAAAAGGAAAAAATAAAAAATATGAAACAAAATTTCATTAAACGTCTTAACATATTATGTAGGTTTGTAAACAAAAACAAACACAAAACTATAACGGGATTATTTTCAAAAAAAATGTGTTTGCTCTTTTTCTCGTAAACTTAGCGATAAATAGAGATTAAAAAAATGGGCATGCTTACATAAAAATGTTTTGTGTAAATACACGAAAATTAAAAAATAGAGACTATCAGTCTTTTGTTAAGACGTTTAGGTTATAATTATAACAGTGTTCAAATTACAGTGGTCCCCCGATATACGACCTATATTCGTTCCTGGTCGTATACCGAATTGGTCATATACCAAAGCAATCTTTCTCATAAGAAGCCATGTAAAAATGAATTACATAATCCGTTCCGGTCATATACCGAGTTTGGTCATATACCGGGGTATCACTGTATTTTCGAATCCATTAACATAGCTATATACGTAGGTAAATTTTTCGCATGGGAACGGATTAATTCGTTTTAAATGGCTTCTTATATGGCAAAGGTTGCTTCGGTATACGGCTAATTCGGTACAAAAGGAACGAATTAAGGTCGTATACGGGGTACCACTGTATTTATATGGAGTTTCGTGATATTTTTATTAATTTTTTAAATAAATGAAAAATAAATGATTTTTTTTTTATTTTTGTCATTATTTTTAATTGTTTTACAACTTTATCTTAAAATTAAACATTTCAATTTTTATTTTAGTTATATACTGCAATACTTTTGGAATTAAATGGCGAAAAGAGGCATGTTTTAATAATAGTGTCTAGATCAGACTGTTTGCGAACATCGCATAACAAGTTTCGGAATTTATTAGTATAATTTTTTTGTTAAATGCAGAGAACGTTAAGATTTTAATTATTTAATTCAAATATTTGGGATTGTTCGATTTTAAATATGTATACTAAATTTGAATAATTCCTATTGCAACAAAACTATCAATTGTACTTCTGATAAGAACACATATAGGACACTAAACAGTGAATGGGTGTTTTGATTTAGTTGTAGCGAAAACCATAAGACAATAAACGAAATCAGCCCAGAGATTTAATTTTAATTTATAATTTTATTCAATTTCCTTTTCTTAAAATTTATATTTTCTATTAACTATGACAATAGCGGAATTTTAAAAAAACATTTTACACCTAAAAAACAATTTTTTTATTTGCAAATCTAATTAGTCTAATTAGTTTCTTCTAACTTTTAATACCGTCGAATTGCTTTTGTTGAATATGGACATAATATTTGAATTGGTATGTGGATAATTTGAAGCCAAACGAAAATAGATGGCAACAATTTGAGTACATAACGTAAAAAAATAAAAATTTTAATAAATGATACGTATGTTCAAATGACCAGAAACATTTAATAATTTAATTGTTTTATGTTATGTACTCATAATTTTGTCTACCCTTTTTTCCGCTAAACTTTGTATAAATACATATCTGCTTTTTTGTCTACACATAACGTGATGAGCAAAGAAAGACGAAAATGAGACACGGGAATATACTACCTCTAATTTCTGTATCCCTTTCGAGTTCAAATAATTTTTTTTTATGTTGTAATATAAGTTCACCGTACACAAATGTGTAGGTAAATAACTATAGTTTAAAATGACGTTTTCGATTTAAATTTCATATGACTTAAAGTTCAATATACACAATTGTGCCGTTTTACAAAATGGAGCTAATGTTTTGTAATATAAATAATAATCACCGGCCAACATACACATTTGTGTGGGTATGGGATCCGTTGCTTAATTCGGCTAAATTGGTTTTGCTTGTTTTTATTTTTAGTTAATTATGCTTCCATCTGTAATTCGATAGATTAAATTTTATATAATTCATTATTATGCTTCATGGGAAATATAATCTATTTGTCAAATTTCTAACCGAAAAAGTGATAATTTTACAATGGACGCGGCATACAAAGGTAAGTGAAATTAAATACTGAAACAATTAACTAATTATTTATTTGTTTATTAAATAATATTCATTAAACATTGTGTGTTTCGTTAATAATATACAACAAATAAATAAAAATTTGAATAACTTGGTAATTGGTGTTAAATATAGACATACACAATTGTGTATGCTGAACGTCAGCTACTACAGTTTTATTTAATTTTTCATTTTTAGTTTTATCCGGCTAATGGCAAATTGATGATGCCGAATTACAACGCACTTTAGAAGAATCGGCTTCAGATTCAGAAGATGGTGTGACAAATGATTCTATTGTACCTGTTGTACAAAAGAGTGAGGAAACTTGGATACATCCGAAACCACATTGAAAAGGATGTCGACAAAATCATCGAAATCGAATAGGAAAATAACGTTAATTCACAGCCTAAAAACGTATGCTGTCCCGGTATATTCGAGGAAAAATTCCTGTCAGGTGAAACCCAACTGGCTCACCAATTAGTTGCATAATTAGTGAGGAAGATGACATGGAAAATTCCCGCACCTCACGGTTGGGTTGTCCTCTACGATGTACCGGAAGAAGATCAGATGGATACGATCATTGGCCAGTGTTCGATTCGTTACGAAGTGCCAGACATTGTCGGTTGGAAAGTTGTAATTTAAACTGAAACTTGCATTCTACTATTCGTTTTAAAATTGTATACGATTTGCTTGTACTAGTATATGGAATAAAAAGTACAAATTAATTTTTTTTTTACTAAAACTGTCTACACTTTTTATTTAAGACGTTATTAATTTAATGAGCTACAGTCCAATGTACACAAATGTGTGGGTGGCTTTTCTCCTATAAAATATAATTTATTTTCCAAACTTAAGGATTTTATTGAAATTTAGATAAATCGGAAACACTTTAGAAAAATTCATAACAATTTGTTAATATTTAAATTAGCTTAACCTTACCGTATCTTAAAATCAACCTACACAATTGTGTTGCTTGGTCTATAGTTATAGTGATTTCTTTCGGACGAAAACAAGTTCAAATGGTATGCACAAATGTGTAGGCTGGTCCAAAATACATACAAAAATTAACTTTTGACATAAGCCTCTTTCGTATACGAATTTTACATACACAATTGTGTATACGGCCGGGAAAGGGGTATATCTTTAGTACCTACAAAAAATTATTTGTCGCCCAAAAGTTGACCTTTCAGTGTTAAATGGTTTCGAATTCGACCCGATTACTTATTATGAAAAAGTGGCTCAGATGTAGCATTGCTTAACTACTCGCACAGTTTCATATAGGTATTTACGGCTAAAATTTTATCCAAGATTTAGTAATTAGGAGATCTTACAATTAGAAAAATTTTTAATTAGGCGATATTTTTAAATTTTTTATAAAAATCTGAAATCAAAACTTTAAACGCGTTTTTCTCGAAACAACTTTTTTGGAGCGGCGTACATGATCACACAAATTCTATCTAATCGATTTTGATCAGCTTTGCACACCTTATTCTACACAACAATTGCTCTATCCCATTGCAGAATTAGTTATTTATAATAATAACTTTTTCTGTTTTTACCCGATTATCAACGAAATACAGGATTTGCTGAACTTTTTTTTAGAATACCACCATTTTGTTATTTATTAATAAAATTGTTTAAATCTGCTACGGGACAGAGCGAAAAGCATGCAAAATATTAATTAATTATTATGCCGTGGGCGTTCAAAGATTGCGTAGAAATCAAACCAATAAATTCAAACCAACGTTCCTGCTAATAATGATACAGATACATTTAATAAATTGGACTTTAGAAACGCTGAAAAATAATTTAAATTTATTCATCACCTAATAAACAGTAATTTTGATCAAATCAACAAAAGAACAATTTAAAATAATTTCTGTTTGTAATTAATATTTAAGCTTCAATTACGGAATTTTGAATTAATGATTGCCTTGCTGGATGGAACTGATGAATTTAGAAATCAAAGTATTTCCTTGTTTAGATATAAGGAATTTCAAAATACAAATCTGAGCTAATTAATTTAGAAATTTACAAAATTATAAATTTGATGAGCTAATGATTCAAAAATTGAATAAAAAAAACACAACCACAAGCATTGGGACCACAAGAATCTATTCAAGACGGATTCTTAAAATTAAGGATATATTAATTTAATTAAGATGTGAAGAAAAATTAATTTAAATAATGGTTAAACTCCTCCATTTCCAAATTGTTTTCTTCTTTTAGAATTTGGTCGGGAAAATTTTAAATGAATTATTCTTCTAAATCCCATTGGACTAACTGAACCCCTGAGAAAAACGTAATGACGGAAATTATAAAATTCAGACGGCATTAAGACTTTTCGGTTAAATTTTATTTTAATTTACCAATTTAGCAACAATGCATCATCGATATTTTATAATCGACCAAACAATAGATTGAAGAGCTTATTTATTTTGTTTGTAAATGAAACTAAATTAAAAAGACTTAAAATCAGGACCATAATCTTCTAAAGTTCTTAATAAATTGAAGGGTCAAGATAGTAAATACAGAAATGAGATGATTGGAACACGATGTAAAGAAAATCGGATTAACATTAGGTTAAGCCGCAATCACAAGCAGAAATATTTTGCAATCTGTTAAACTGTGTTTAATCCAATGAGTTAAACATCGGTGAATTCCAAAAACCTTTAGTCTTCCTAAGTTATAATTTATGCAGAATCCTGTCAAGGCTTAAACTATTTCAACGGCAATAAGCCAGATCTCCGTGTTTGTTAACCTCTGAAACATAGAACGCAGTCCCAATTATAATTGTACTATACATAGTTCAATTTGTGTTTAATTTGTTTAGTTGACTTGGCCTTCTTCAGAAACTGGCAAACTGTGAATAATATATTTGATGAGCATCCTGGTAATCTTGAAATCAGAGAAATTAATGGTCACAATTATCCTACCATTTCGGATCCTGTTGCTATTGCTAATGAATTTAACGATTTCTTTGTATATAAGGCAAGGCTGTCAAATTACATTACACTGAGTAATTAAAATACTTTTAAGAATTACAGCAAACTCAGTAATTAAAATACAAATTACAATTACTTCGCATTTGTAAATTTGATAAATTTGATTAGACAAAATTCGTTTAGTGAAAAAACGATCATTAAAACAGCGATCATATTACGTTTTCTACTGATGCCTGAGATCAGATTTTAAGAACCTTGTAAAAATTTAAACCAGAAATTTCAAAACCTAAGGAAATTAAAAAATAAATTACAATTACTTCGAATTTAAGTAATTAAAATACAAGATACTGTTACTTGGAAAATAAGTAATTAAAATACAAGTTCCAAAATTGTAATTTGTATTTTCATTACGTAATTCAAATACACTAATTCTGTTTTTACGCGAATTTGATTGAACGCTCGTTCAAGTCTCGTTATTAAGAATTTTTAGGTAAGCAAATTATTGTACTTACTATGTAATTTGAATTTGCAAAAAAGCAACTAAATAAACTCAAGTTTTAATTTAAATTGTGCAAAGAAAGAATTTAGCAAAATCAAAGTTCATTCGATATTTGATATATAAAAATTACAGATTGAGCCCACAAGATGGTAACTAAGCGCACACATATTTTATAGACAGTTAGAGGTCTCCTCTAGCCAAAAGCACGACAAAGACTATGGATGGAGGGCAATCTCCCCAATTTAAAAATAATAACAACATTCAAAAATCTAGAAGGACTGACTTAGGACAAACGTGATTCGTTCCTATATGTAAGTTTGTATTAAGTTGGATATTAACAAATTTTTCATTTTGGCCCAAAGATCGTACACAAGTGGACATAAATATTTTTATTAGAAGTGGGTGACCTCCTCTATCTATAAAATATTACTTCTTAGGAAATCTAGAAGATAAGTGACTTAGGACAGACGTGATGCGTCCCTATATGTATGTTCGCATTAAGTTGGATATAAAAAAATGTCTAATTCTGGCCCAAAGATCGTACCCAAGTGGACATTCACTTTCATTAGTAGAAGGTGACCTCCTCTACTCAAAAAACATTACGGCTTTCAAAAATCTAGATGATATGTGACTTAGAACAGACGTGTTGCGTCCTATAAGTTCGCATAAAATTAAATATTAAAAGATTTCTGAGTCTGACACTGGGGATTCCCCACTACCCTTAAAAATATATGTAAATATATGTCCACTTGGGTAAAATCTTTGGGTCAGATTGTGAAATTTTTGACATTTAATTTTACGCGAACTCACATATAGGGCAGTTAGCAACCCGCCTGTCCTAAGTTACTTTTCTTCTAGATTTTTGAAAGTTGTAATTTATTTTAGATATGGGGATAGCATACTACCTTTAATGAAGTCGTTATTATTGTTTTTCGATATAGAGGGCCTTCGACTTTCTGTAAAACATGTGCTCATTTAGTTAAGATCTTTAGGTTATTTAAATTGAGTAATTTTTATGTTACTAATTTCGAATAAACTTTAATTTTGTTGAATTGTTTCTTTGGACAATTTAAAATTAAACTTAATTTATTTAGATGTTTGTAAATTTCAATTAAACACAAATATTTTTTTTACGTACAAATTCGTAATAACGAGAGATTTATTATTCTTACTAATACATGCTCAGGAAACTCAATTTTTAGGAAAAATGTTTAATTTTAGGAAAAACTTCAACGTTTGTGCTGTCGCGTGATGTTTGTTTTCAATTTTTGTTTTTGTAATTTTAAGACAAGTTTAGGACAAACTTCACGCGAATGCGTTTTCTGGAAACGAACCCCCAGCAGAACATACGTGCCAATGCCAAGGATCCAGCCAAGGATCATGTGACATTTTTATTTTGCTCTAACGCTTCAGGAGATCGTATGCTGAACCCTTACTTGTAAATCGATCTCTATAAAACCACGGTCAATGAAAGGTGTACATTTTGGGGGATTCCTCTGAACGGCTAATGGAAAAGTCTGGGTGACAACTGAAAAATTTAGGGAATGGTTCCTTAAAAATGTTGTCCCAGAAGTTCGACGTTATATGAGCGATAAAGGTCTTGAATTTAAAGTTCGAACACTAATTCGTTATTACAGTCGCTGGATCAAGGAATTATTGCAACATTTAAGACCTACTATGTTAAGCAAATATTCTGGTACATTTTAGATAGATTAATAAATGATGAAATTTTAAATGTCATGGGCGCGTGGAAGAAATTTTCTATTTATGAATGCATCAAACATTTTAGATTAGCTCTATTTGAACTAAGACCCTCATTTTGAATGTTGGAGACCCCTTTGACCAGAATGCGTCAAAAATGGCGATTCGATCCCTTCTTATACCGTTGAGTATTCCAATATCATAGCATTATCTCATGTAGTCGGCGGAGACGGTTTTCAACTGGCTGCTAAATTAAACGGTTATTTTTGCAAGCATGATGATATTGAGGGAACGGCTGGAAAATTTAAACGAAAATTTAATTATCAAACCAGGAACCTAACATGCCAAATTTGCTAAAAAAACACGGCAACATCAGCACTACTTGAACCTGGAAGTGAAATTGAAAGTTCTAGTGATGTAAGTGATGTTCAAGTTTCTCATAAATGAATACGAATATCATCAGACAGTGACGGCAATTAAAATATGATAAAATGAAAATGAATTTTTTTTATGTTTTTTTTTTCAATTTTTTTGATTAATTAGGTATATACAACTTTATAAACATAAATAAAGTGTGCGTAAAACACGTAAAAACCTGAATTTATATACATATTTTAATCACATTATTTTAGTTGATTTTTCAAATGTGGAACTAATCCTCTACTTTTATATGGATACGGTAACTTTTTTTACGCGAATTTTTTTTACGCGAGTTTTTGGGGAACCTATCAATCGCGTAAAAAGAGAATTAGAGTACATGTAACTCGTTACTGCCCAGCCTTGTATATACGGAACTCCGATGGTCCGACGGTGATGGATGAGTTGAAAAGAAATCGAATACCGAGAATTATGATGTTTTAACAAGTTGTTATTTCTCACCTGTTTCTCCAGGGGAACTGTATAATATTATTAACCCCCTAAAAAAAAATCGTCTCCTGAGATGGAATTTCAAATAGTGTTGTTAATGCTTCCTTGTAAACGTCTTGTCTTTTATATTTAACTTAAGTGGCGAAATAGGAGTTTTTCCTGGAGCCTTGAAATGAGCTGGTGTTATCCCCATATTTAAGAAAAATAATAAAACTTGCGTAAATAACTACTCGACCAATATCTCTTCTTTCCATCTTCTCTAAAATATTTCAAAAAGGCTATGAAGAACAGAATTGTTGATTTCTTGAATAATAATGAATAACAATTTGGATTTCGTAATAATAAAAACATTGAACACGCGATTTTAGAATTTCTGGGACAGAAAAGTGAAACATTCAGAGTTCACCTACGAGGTTGTTTATTTAAGATAGAAAAAACTGTTTAAGTTCTTTTGTCCTAACTTTAAAGCGATGTAAACAATTTGTGCAATTAAGGCAGATACTCTAGAAATATATGTCAAAGCTATGATCTTGCAACACTTTACATTGAACAAAGTTAAAGCTTAAGTGCACACAACATTTTTTTCACTGTTCTTCGTTTGATAAATATTGTCAATTACAAGACAGTTTCAAAGGATATATTTGCGCTTATCAAACGTATATTGTAAAATGTACAATGTACATACACTACAAACACACACACACGTTCAAAGAATTTATAATATTGTTTTGATATATTGTACGAGTATATGTGTACGCTTAAGGATTTATTTATTTTTCAAACATAAAAAGCTTTTTATTGTTTTTGTTGCTTCCTTTTTAATGATTTTTTTATTTTTCAATAAAGAAAATATTGTTATTATTGTCACATTTAAGCACACAATAAACACATCGTACACACACAGACAAAATAAGGATATTAACAACAACAAAACAAAAAAAGGGTTGATATAATATGATTTATAATTTATTTTTTTATGATTTTTTGCTTACCACCAAGTGATACACATGTCACATTAATTGATGATCCTTCATTATATGGTCCTAATATATAATGGGGTATGTACGTTCCTTTTTCATCCAATATACGTAATTCTTCTGGTGGAACTGAAAATATACGCAAAGCACAAAAATAAAAATAAAAAAATTGAAAATACGAGATGTCGTAAATAAATATAAAGTTAAATAATAATTATGGTTATTTTATGGTAAATTGACGAATACATTTATTTATATACTTTATAGCAAAATCACAAAAATAATGACCATAATAACGGCTGTAGTTAACGATTTTTGTATAGCGTAAATGTATATTTATGAGATTCCTGCTGGTTTATTTTTTTTTGACTAAATCCGTATTCATATAGAGTGAGCGGTTTTTTTATATCCCCCTCTTATTCTAAATTCAATTAAAGCTAATTTATTAATGGGATTAACGTCGGAGGATGAGAAGGCGTTTTATTTAATTTTCCTGTATTTTTACAAACATTTATAGTATACACTTTTATTTGGTTGTACGCATAATTGTAAGTACATTGTTACCCGTAGGGAAATTATTTTTGTTTTCCTCCGGTTAGTCCCAGATATATTACATAATTCATACTAATTTATGGGCTCTAAAAAATAAATGGGGATAAAAATTACCGGTTTCTTTCTTGTGGTGTGAACTTTATTTTAAAGTGAATTCTATAAATAGAAATACAATTTAGAAAATAACCGTCAAGTACCGGGTTAGTAAAGTATATTAATAAACTTGATGTTTTAAATATTTTTCCAGTTTAATTCTTCAACTAAATATCTTCCCTTTAAATTTATTTTTTAAATGTAACCCAATTATGTATATTTTGCGCTCGGTAAATTCACAAATAGACTCCCATATTTAAATCAACTTGCTATTTTTTTTTTTGCTCGTTTCACCCCAAACAACAACCAAAAAAAAAAAAAAACTTTTTTCCAACCAAAAAATTATGAAAAATAAAGATACAAATATTCTCAAAGCTTTTATCGAGCTTTTTGTGGTGAATTTCTCATAAAAAAAAGACAGAATTGTTTTTGTAATTTTTTTTCATTTTTACATTAAATAAAAATGCACAACCATATAATTTTGGTTTTTATTTTTAGATTTTCATCTACTTATATACATACAGAAGCTTGTTAGATATGGTATTGTATATATGACAATAATAAAGGCAGAAATTATTTGGGAAAAAGCGCACAACAAATTTTAACTGGAGCATAAATCTGTGGAACATACACAAATTTTTATGTTTTATATATTTTATGTTTTATGTGTGGTTGTTGTGTAAACAATCGAATATTTATTATTATGCACAATTTGGAGGGAATAAAAATTGTTGAAGGGAAATTGAATTTAAATTGGTTGAATATATATTACAAAATCAATTATATTAAAAATAGAAAATATTTATCATAAGTATTTAAACTGCATCCCTAATGTTAGTCAATTGTGAATTTAGGATTTGAATAATTTTTTAAGCGTTAATTTGAATGTCGTGAACCTTAAACAAATGATACTTTGGGTTGTGTCATTTTCATATAAATTAATTGTCCAAAATTTAGACCCTTGGACTTGTTTGTTAAATTCTAGTGATACAATTTTTATTAAAGGTTTAAAGATTTTTTTTTAAATATAATGTTCTTTAAAGACAATGCGGCATCACAAATTGTTCCTTGTTATTACCTGGGAATCGAAACAAAAACTCCACAATGACAAAGCAATTCGCTACTCACTTTACCCCGAGGGCGACTAAAGGTTAATTCATTTGATTTATTTTGTACTTGTCGAAATAGGTGGGCCTTTTAAATTAAATAAAGAAATTATAAATTATATTAAATTTGTACCATTCATTGTTTGAAGTCAAATTATCTAAATTTCAAACAAAATTATAAATTATTCAAAGTAAAATTCGCACTATCAACAAGCAAACTCGGTTATTATTTGTTTAAAATAAAACAAGTAGGGTTATAATAGGGAAATACCACAGTTAATAATTTCTTGACATGACTGACACCTTTTTTAGCTCTCTTATATATGTACATATATCCAAAATATTTTCATATCAAACTATTGTAAATACTATCAATGCTTTATAGATGAGAATATAAAGCAAAAGCAGATGTTTTATTGGTCCGTGGCCGATCTATGATATTCGAGTTTTTTTGGCGAGCACAAAAAAAGTTTATCATTATATACGGACCAGCTTGTTAGAAGTAACATTTTAAATAATTAATAAATTATTCATATGTAATTATGTCATTTATGTAGTTTAGAGCTTTAGGGTTAGTGCTTAAAGTGATTTTAAGTTTTGAAAAAGCTCCAAATAAACTTTTGTTAAATTATCGTTATTCATCAATAGTTAAAATATGGCCGCACTTTTAATTACACAAGCATAATTAGTTGTTATTATCAAAATACCAACTAACAGTTGTTGTTGTTGTCAAGTTTATTGAAATCGCTATTTTTGAGATATTCGATGGTGAGTTATATTTTTGTGCCATGTTTGGTCAAAATTTAGTCTATTACCTTAGAGAATTAGATTAAAACTGTAAAAATTATAAAAAGCTATAAACTTTTTAAAACAAACAAATGCCGAACAAAATTAATTTTTGTTGTCAAATCTATTATATGGATTGGTTATATTTTTGTAGGTTCTTTAATCAAGATTTAGCCTATTTATGTCATTTACATAGAAGTGCTTTCAAGTTTAGAAAAAGCTCAAGATGTACCGGGATTTAATTATCTTAAACAACACTTAAAACGCTTCATCATAAATAAGTAAAATATGGCCAAACTGTGAAATACACCACCATAATAAAGTGTTTTTATCAACATTTAAAATACAAGTTATTGTTGTTGTTGTCAAGTCTATTAAAATCGCAATTATAAGATATAATAAACTATTAGTTATATTTTTTTGTCACATTTAGTAAAAATTTAGTATTTTTATGTCATTTATATAGATAAGAGTTTTAGGTAAATGCCTTTAAGTTCAGAAAAAGTTCAAATTTAACTTTGGTTAAATTTTTGCCAGTAACGCTTTAAATAATTTATCATCAACACGTAAAATATAACAAAGCTTTTAAGCACACCACCATAATGAGTAGTTATTACCAAAATTAAAAAAAAATTTTGTGTGTTGCGGTCGACAAGTTTAGTGGTTTTTAGACACAATAAGTTTTTAACGGCGGTCGCACAATAAATTTTTATATGCAACCGATAAATTTATTTACAGGTTTCATAATTTATTAAAATTTTGTGGATTGAAAATCCACCACCATATGGTATTTAAATAAAAACGAAATTTATAGTTTTATTAAACTTAATTTTTATTAATTGAAAATGAGATTATTCGCACTGAATTTTATTAAAATTATCGCTTTAAATATTCCGAAATTTGTTGTACTTTCTTTGAGCGATAGAACGAAAGTGTGTATATTTTGAGACGATGAATGCGATTGGGTCGATTTTACTCTAAATTTGTAAAATGCTGTAGATGTGACAAGTTACAGAATTATAGCATAATACATCAAGATTTTCGATATTTAAAGGGATTTTCAAAAATTTAAAGGTTAAACTCAGTGTTAAAATTCGAGAAATTAGAATAATTTGTATAATCCCAATTAAGTCAGTGTATATACAAATTAAACTTTTTTTTTTTTTTTAAATATATAAAAGCACGGAATTATTAAATCGGGATACCTGGTCCCCAATTTTGTAAGCAGCATGCGAGTTTCAATATTTTTTTGACAATGTGACAAAACGCAATTATGTAAGGCATTCCGAGTTCTCGATCTTACATAATCGCGTTTTCTCGGAGTTGAACTTTGTTTTGTGTAATCATTCTTACCATACTAGGATCGCTTATGCCCACTAATAACCAATTGCGCTAAATAAGTTAATCCCTAATGAAAAATCATCTTATCTTCGCAAAAATTTTCCAAACTATCTACTGAAAAACTTGTAATTTAAATAATTTCTCGAGTGAACTAAAAGTTGCTCACAAGTATCAAAGTACTTTTAATTTAGTAAAGGATCGGAAAACGTACGCTAGGATCAAGTTTTTCATCCCTGGTTGGTAATCTATTTTTTAATCGATTATTAGCAACCCTGCTGTTTTGTTTTGTGTGTTCGTGCATTATTGATATTTACGTCATCAAATACATTATGGGACAGCTGATAAGGTAAGCTTTTAGCCAAAATAATTAATTTAATTTCTTTCAGAATTTGCAACATTTTCGAGACTTGAATCTTTAAATTTACCTACTGCAGTAGCCTTAAAGTAAAGCAAAGTTTCGATAATTTATAAGTATACTGCAATTTTATGTTCTTTTATTCGTTGAAGCTCATAAGATCGGTACATTTTTTTCGTTACTAATATAAAAGCTCGAAAGAATGTAATTTTTTAAATATGGTAAGTTTGATACAAACATTTAGCTACAACGTTAGGATAACTTGTACATATTTATTTCCAATTGATGTACATAAAGGGATACCATTACATTCCCAACAATATAAATTCCCCCAAAAAATAGCAAAAAAATGTAAAATAACGTGACCCCTTAAAAAGAAAGACTCCATTATATTTTTGTTAACTACAATATGAAAAGAAAAGGAATCTACATAATTTCTTGTCATACTTGCGCAGAAAGGACTAATGCTAAGCAGCTTTTTGGAGTTCACTATTTTAGTACGTGAATTATTACTAAAAACATACATTTTTAAAATCTCTAAACTCTAATCTATGAATGATAGAATTTCAAAGAATCGTCACAGCGAGGGTTTGGGGGTAGCATCCCCCATCGCTTTAAAAATAATATTTCAAACATTTCTTATAAGTATTTAGAAAACTTGAATTTTTGAGATTTTTCGTTTTATTGGGATTATACAATAATATTCCGGCTAACTATATTACCAACCCGTGCACAAAACATAATGTTAATGGCCCCGCTCTGCAAGAAAAAATTCTATATTTAACGTCTAAAATAATTTTAAAGCTAAAAACTGTGTGCTATGGATTAACATTAACTCTTTTACATTTAAAAGTAATTAGTAATTAAACATTTCACATACCATTTAGAAAAATGTATTTAACTCTGTTTTCAGAAAATCTTTCTTTAAACCAAAAAAGAAAAAAAATCGTTTTGTAAGAATAAAAAGTGAAATACAGACAGACGCAAAAAGAATATTAATAAAATTTTAAATACAGAACTCAAACAGAATAATTTATAATTTAAAGATAAACAGGTTGTTCTTTTTTTTTAAATTCCAGCTCGATAATTTTTTAACAACACCAGCAACAACAACAAACTCATTAATCTACTTATGTAGGACATTTTTATTGAATACCAAAATTAATTTTAGAGTTTTTTTTTTTTTATTTCTTAAGAGTTGCGGATTAGTGATTTAAATTATTCGTTGTCCTGAATATTGAAATTTTCATTAAATGAACCTAAAAACGTTAAATTCAATTTTTTGAAGAATTGTTTCGGCTCTAATAATGATGGAAACGCAATGAAAATACCACAACATTTTTAGTGTGTATACAACACACATGTACACCTACACTAGCTGCTAACAGTATAACACCCTAGGCAAAAAAAAATATTTCCAAATAGAAAAACATTTTTGCAACCTTAAGAAGAATGAGGTTAAAAGATTTTGAATTAATGTCGCATCTATTTGATTTATTGATTTAAACAGAAAAGTTTATGTAAACAGTAACAACAACAATTGAACACACAAAAACATTTTCATTCTGATTTTCACTCTGCGCCGCTATATATTTGACTTTTCGTCATTATTTTATTGTTACATAGACATATTATACACTGTGTGCTATTGTTGTAACCATTGTATGTTGCCTTGCTGTCTATTTTTTGGTTGTTTGTATTACCATTTTTGTATATATGTGTGTATGTGTGTGTAGTATATCGGAAAATGTGGAAAACGAATTTTCCTAACAACATCATGTCAGTATTGTTTGTAGCTTGTATAGGTTGAAAAATAATTGAAGAGAATTAACGGTGCGCGCGGAGCATAGCGGAAGATTGGAGTAGAATATATACGTAGAACAAACAAAAAACGAAATAATTATTTATTTTATTTATACGTACAAAATCGCATCTTAAGGAAATGGAAATAAATAAATAAAATAAAAATCG
The DNA here is from genome assembly GCA_963556165.1 of Tipula helvola. Classification (NCBI taxonomy): domain Eukaryota; kingdom Metazoa; phylum Arthropoda; class Insecta; order Diptera; family Tipulidae; genus Tipula; species Tipula helvola. Next base: position 31,931,240 of record OY744481.1, read on the forward strand.
TAATTCCATTTTAATGGGTCTCCTCTCTTTTCAATACAATATTATTCGTACATCCTCCTATATAAAACATAACAAGTACGTATACACAACGGAATATATTTTTTTTGTTTTATTCTTGTTGTCAGCTATTTCGCAGATATCGGGATTATTTAGGTTAAACGGATTTATTTTTTATTTGTCGTATTCCGCTATGCTGGAAGCGGGTACTTTAAGTATAAAAAAATGAATATTTGTATAAAAGAGCGGGGCGCGATGAATGGGCGGGCGATGTGTAACAAATAAAAAATAAAAGGTGAATACCTCATGGATTACGGTTATTACAGAAATATTGTTATTATTTAAATAAATCCGAAGCTCGTCCTTTCCTTTTTTGAGGTAATCTATTGATATTTGTATTTTAAAGTTCGATAGATTTATTTGTAGAAGAGATTATCCCAAATATTTTATTCCGTGCGAAATTGGATATTTTGGTGCTTTTCAAATAATAAAAATAACAGTAAAACCTGCGTGCTTGCTTTATCTAACTTTTCAATAATTTAACAAAACTTCGAACGAATGGAGCGAATGGAAATATCTTACTTTCAATTACTAGGTATAAACTATGATTTTATTATTTATTTATTTAAACCTACAGTAAAGTACAATCGGTAATAAGAAATTATAATGCAATACAAAAATATTAATAATACGTTAATGGTACAAAAAATATTAATTATCAATAGCAAACAATTTAAATAACTCATTTCTAAACGAATTTCTTCACATATTAAAATCAAAAATTTCAAAAACAGGGTTAAAAATTTGCGACACAACGCGTAGGAGCGTAAACATTGAAACGCGTAAGTATTTCATCACAATCAATTCATGAGGTCAAAACATCGCGCACAAAGATAGCTGATGCTATGTCTCTTCGGTGATTTAATCGTTGTAATTTTAATAAATTACAGGGATCTTTATAAGGCAGAAGAACTTAGTTATTCACTCTATCAAAAGGTAGACCACGAAGAGCATACAGTACAAATTGCTTTTGAACACTTTCAATTCTATCTGAATGACACCTATAAAATGGTGACCAGATCTGAGAAGCGAATTCAAGAATAGACCGAACAAAGGACACATATAAAGATTTTAGTGTAAGCGGGCCACAAAAGTCTTTACAATTACGCTTAATGAAGCCTAACATAATGTAATCCTTAGCAATAATAGAATCAATATGTTTTGTAAAGGAAAGATCAGAAGAGAAAATTATACCCAAGTCAGACATGAACTCAACTCTGTCAACCACCATATTATAAAGAAAATATTGCTGAAGAATAGGTGATCGCTTTCTAAAAAAAGAGATAACCTTACATTTGGCCACATTCAACAACAATTTGTTGTTAAACGACCAACTGCAAAATGTGTTCAAATCACTTTGTAACTTTAAACAATCAGAAATTGAAGAAATCGGAGCGAATATTTTCATATCATCTGCGTAAAGAAGGTAATGTGCAAATTCAAAACACTCCACAACATCATTAATAAATAATGAGAACAGAAGTGGACCTATGTGACTACCTTGCGGTACTCCAGAAGTTACACGAAATAAATGAGAAGCAGAATCATTAATCTTAACGTATTGTGACCGGCCAAACAGATAAGATTCCAACCATTTGATAGGGATGAACTCACAATTTAGTTTCTCTAGCTTATAGATAAGAAGTGAATGATCAATTTTATCAAAAGCTTTTGAAAATTCAGTGTAAACTACATCTACTTGTTGCCGGCTCTCGATTCTGCTGTATAAATGTCCACAGAATGCAGCCAAATTGGTAATTGTAGATCTTCCCGGATATAACCCATGTTGTGCAGGCAAAATAAGAGATTTCACATGAAAAAATAAAAATTTCTGCTCCATGGCTTCGAAAAGTTTGGGAATAGCAGAAAGTATAGCAATTCCTCGATAGTTGCTAATTTCACATCTTTTGCCAGATTAAAAAAACGGACGAATGAAGGATATTTTCACGGGATCAGGAAAATCCCAGTCCGAAGGCTTTCATTAAAGATGTGGGTAAGCGGAAGAGCTAAACTTTCTGCACAATTTTTTATGAGGATGGGTGGAATGCCATCATGACCAGCCCCTTACTTACATCAAGAAGAGACATGCAATCATAAACCTCCGTTTCAGTGAATTTTAGTAAATTGTAATCAGTACGATTACAAGCTAATGAAGACGTGTTATGTAATGGAAATGATATCGCGGATGGTTCGTACACGGACTCAAAATATTTGGCGAATAGATTGCAGATATCAGGGAGTTGACTCGCTAATGAATTCTGATAAATCAACGGTGAAGGAAACCCAACTGCTTTCCTTTTACCATTGAGGAAATTCCAGAATTTTCTTGGATTGGACGTTAAGTCCACTTCAATCTGCAAAATATAGTTATTATATAGGAACCAATTTAAAATTTTAAATTCTTTTCGAGCTGCATCGAATCTAGAATAAAACTCAGCCCCATGTAGCCTATATAATGAATGAAATTTGTTACGCCGTTTTTCCAGGCGCAATAGGTTCCTATTGTACCATGGTTCACGAGACCTTTCAACACCAGTCTTGAGTAGTTCAGTGAACAAAGAAACGGCTTCGTTCAAGTTAATCCCACGCCTAAGGAACTCCCAATCAGAGTTGACAAGAAATTCGTTTAAAGAAATGTAGTCAGCATGTCTAAAATCAAAATGAAAAGAATTATCAAGTGAAAAATTCCGAATACATAACATCAGATTAAAATACTAAATCCAATAGTTTTCCTCGACTGTTGCTTATTTGGTTCAATTGGTTGGTTGCTATATTCGCAAAATAATCGGTGATGGCTAATACTTTTTGATCGTCAGAAGAGGGCGTGAGAACACCATCAACGTCAAACCAAACAATGTCTGGAAGATTGAAATCACCAATGATCAAGAGTTGTTCAATATGCACGGCAGACATTACTGAATTAAAAAAATCAATAAATTCCAAATAAACTTCTAAAGTTGATCCATAGGGCACAAAAACAGCGACCACGAAGCTAAAAGAAATATCGGCTTTAATACGTACAGCCATAATATCGTATACCGGATGACACGCTATAACTTCACTCGAACGTAAATTTTTCACGGCGATCAACACACCTCCTCCTTTAGGGCTGGTATCAAAATCATGCCTGTCTTTTCTATAGACCACGTAATCTGATGGAAAGTATTCTTCTGAATTGAAATTTTTTGTAAGCCATGTTTCACAAATAACTATAACATCATAATCGTTGTCGAGGCCACCCAAAAGAAACAATTTAGATTTCCCTCGAATACTGGATGCATTATGGTAATAAATAGAGGTTACTGTAGTTAGTTTTGAACATATGGGCCGAATCATCCTCTTATTTAAAACAACATCCCTTAAACTCTGGGGGTCTCGACTTCTACAGTTGGGTTGCGAAATTTGACGTTTGAGGCAACTGCTTTCCGAAAATTTTGATTCTTAAATGGTCTAATATATACGCCAGTTGGCCAGGTTTCCGAACTTAAAGCCTTGTCCTTGAGATCTTCGTTTATTCCCAACTTGAAACATAAGTATTCCAGATCCTGAATTTTTTTCGTTTTGGGAATCAATTTACCAACATGGTAGAAACCTGTTCCCAAACACTTATTAGCCATAGCTAAAACATTATCCTCGGATGTTAGAGGATCCAGTCTGGATAGGTGAAGACAAAATGTATGTGGTACCGTCTTGATAATAATATCTGGCAAGACATTAGAACCTCGAACTGCTTGTTGATTGTTTAACTTCGATGGGGTATTAACTTTGGATATTACCCCATTATTCGAGGGGCTGCTAAGGCAAATGTTATCTGTTTTGCTAGATGATGCCTCTGAAGAATCAATATTTTGGGGCTTTGTTGTCGATTCAGCTTGAGTCGTAGTGCCGCAAAGGTCATTACTCACTTTCGCTTGGCCCCTTGGTAATCGTTCTTTTTGGCGATATGTCGGCTTCATTCTGCTATCAAAAACCACCTTGTCTGCAGTGTCAAGTTTTTTAAATATTAAGCTTATATTCTCCTTATTCGTGTCAATCTCCTTCTGCAAACACTTCACCATATCCTGATGCTCAATATTAATTTACTTATCAATTGGAATGTTCCAGTTAGAATTAGGTGTAAACATTTTTAAAAAAAATTCGTTTTTCATCAGGTCTCTACAGTCATTGCAGAACCACATTATGTTGGCGCATTTCAGTGTGGCATTAAATGATGTACGATCCACTTCTGCACAACCATAATGGTACGCTCTGTTGTAAAAGCCAGAGCACCCGATTTTCTCCTTTAAAGCGGACAAATCTGCATCACACTTGCCACAGTTCATTATTATGAATAAAAGAACAAAACAAGGAAAAACACAACACCAACGAAAAGTAACGAAAACACAAAAGAAGAACACAACAATAACAATAAATGTATGTATAATGTATATGTATAATATGTATATATCAAAACACCCAATCACTATATATTATTATACACTATTTTATTATTGTGGAAAAAATTATTTTTGAAAACAATTTGCACGTCACTTCTATTCGCGATGAAAATTCGATATTCCGATATTATTAATTACAGTAGGTATAACTATTGTTAAACGTCTTAATACGAATAGAAAAAGATCCAATCATGGGGTACCAATAAATAGTAATATTAAGTGAAATTAACAAAAAACCCGAAATGGGAACCAAAATTGACTTATGTGTACATTACCAAAAGCAGAAGCAAAGTTCAATCATAAAATAAACTGAGTAAGACAAAAATGTGCACGTTTTGCGTTACAGCTATGTGTGAATGTACCTATACCAATTTTGGGATTATTTTTTATACTATTTTTTTATATTACTTCTCTATAGTGTAACCAAAAATTAATATATTTGGCATTCATTGCATATTTTGAAGTTTTCAACCTTTACCTCTCCGATTGGTTATTCCGTTACTTGACTGTTTAATTTTGACAGTTTTCAAATTCTAATGTTTGACTCCTACATAAAAGGTTGTATCTTCAGTTCTAAGAGGAGTATTATCAAAGCGATACCATTTTGGAAAGGTATTAATTCAGCCTAAATTTTATAAAAAGTGTAGTTATCTAAGGGGTTATGAACAGATAAATCTGTCTTTATATTTTTGCCGCTAGAGGGCACAGCTACAAAAATATCGAAAAACGTTATATAGCATTTGATAGACAATAGTTCAACCTTCCAAACAAATGCTAAATCGTGTTTGGAGGGGCCTTGTTTACTTCCAACCAAACGTAAAAAATCGATAATACAGATTACGTTATTAACAATGTAGCTGAAAATAAAAAATTACAAATTATTTTTGCCATTTCCCGAGATTTCCCACAGGATACTTCAACTGAATTTTTTCCTGCAATAGCTATTGACAATTAGACAGATCAATAAAATACATCTCCAGACGTAACACTCAGCCTCTAGAGTGTTATGTATGGAGATGGATTTTATTGGTGTGGCTTGACAATAGCTATTGCAGTGAAAAAATTCAGTTCAAGTTACACGTGGGAAATTTCGAAAAATTCGAATTTCCAAAAATCATTAGAAAATTTGTATAAAATCAGTCTCTAGATGTTATACAAATTTTCTAATGATTTTCGGAAAATCGGATTTTCCCAGATTTTCCACGGGAAACTTGAACTGATTTTTTCCACTGCAATAGCTATACAAGCAACACCAATAATATCTATCTCCATACATAACACTCTAGAAACTGATTTTATGGAAGTTTTCTTATGATTTTTTAGAAGCTTTTTTAGTGGTATAACTTTCCACTGATTTCCATAAGAATACATAGCAAAAATGATGTTTTTCAATATTAAATTAAATTAAATTATTCAATATAAAATTAAATTATTTCTAAAATATATTTTTCGAACTTTCATTTTGAAAAATGCATCAAAATTCGCTCGAACGAATTAACATAATACTTGCTAAATTTATCTTTAGTTTTACTAGTGTACGTCAGATGTCTAAGATGTTTACAGAAAAATACAAAAAAAATTATTTAGGTTGTGATTTCGCACAAATTTTCTTAATTATAATTTTTTTAAAAATAAAACAATGAAAATTCTATTTATAGTCTTAATTCACAATATAATTTAATATTTTTTAATTTACAACTTATTTTTTTTTATAATAAAGTTCAATTTATTTTTATAAATTTTATATATCGTCGGTCCAGGACTAGAGTACGCTATCCACCAAATTTTCGATTTTGAGGTTTTAATTGATTCTTTAGTATTACGCAATTCTCTTTCGTTTGAACTAACTTTCGTTTCAAGCTGGGTACCGTTCGCAAAGAAATCGCGTTTGTGTTTTCCGCTATCCACAATTTTCTTCACTTTTTTGCGACCAAATTACGCTACGTCGTATTTAACGCTAACTCCATTTTCGAATTTCTTTGTTTTCAAGCTAACTTCATTTTGTGATCTAAGTCCATAAAACAAAAAAACGATATCACTAATTTTACGCTATATCCTTAAAATGAAAATCATAGTGTAAGATTTTTAAATTATAAAATTATTATTAAGCTAAATTTGCATAAAACTTTACTTTAAAACACGCTATATCCACATTTTACGTTATATCACAAAAGATCGTAAATAACAAAAAAGTCAGAGATAAATTGCGCTATATCCAAATTAAACCGAAAATATGTTGTTGTTTTGTACGTTATTTTTCCGCTAAATCCTGCCGTTTGTATTTGTATGTCTATATTTTTAATTTTTATTTTATAACGGTGGCCCGATTTTATGAACGAGGATAAATGATTAATCCTCTGATTTAGCGTAGTTTGCATTGTTTCATACTAGGAAAACTACGCTAAATCAGAAGATTAATTATTTATCCTCGTTCACAAAATCGGGTTGCCTACAGAAAGAAAAAGAACTTCAAATACTAATTCTCCAAGGAAACATACAAATTATCATTTTCTGAAAATCGGCAAATTAATCAGAGTATGTCAAATATTTTTTACAAATACATTGGACATAAATAAAGCTCGTATTCATTATTATTTTGACAACCTGATTGATAATAATACAACAACAATGAAATCTCCAGCAAAAGGGCGTCATGCAAAAAATCAATTGCCAAAAAACAAATTGGACAATGTTGCAGATCATATTAATGGATTTGCCACTGTTGATTCACATTACTGCCGTTCGTCATCCAACAAAAAATATTTGGAATCACACCTCAGTTTAAAAAAGATGTATGAACTGTACTGTAACGACTTTGATGATCCAGTAAAGTTTTGGGCGTGTACAAATATTTTCGAAACAAGATTTAACTTGGCCTTCTTCGTTCCGAAGAAAGACTTGTCCGAAGAAAAAAATGAAATAATAATAACACCGGACGAGGAAAAACAATTTATGGACCATGTGCAAAATAAAATATGTACTAATAAAAGCAGAGAAAGATGTGGATAAAGCCAATTCAGATGCAAACACACGTTCTATGTTTTAATTTAACCGGCTACGGCTACTGTTTGGATAATAAGATCACATACTGTACTATATGGAACGAGACTTTAGCGTTTCACTTTGTTTTATTTTAAACGCTATTTTTATTTTTATAATTAATTAAGAAATATTTTATTTATTTTGGTTTATTTATTTATTTTATTGCACCACCATTATGTACTTTTATTTTTCATGTTAATGCGAGCGCGCGTGCGCTCAGTACCATATTCGAGACGAAACTAATTATTTAAATTATTGATTTTTTTATTTTTTGTTTGTTTTGTCGTTCAGTTGGAATAATTAATAGTAGGTGTATTCTTTTGGAATAATTTGATGTGGTGGCGAACGGTCAGGCGCAACATTAATAATACGTGAACCGCCACAAGACCACACAAGGAAGAGGTGCAAATGAATTAGCAAGTGCGCTAAATTGTTATAACTATTTTTTTTTTTTTTTAATTTTTATTTATTTTTAATTATTAATAATAAAATTTAATTAATTTCTAAATATTTTCATTATCTTTATTATATAATTTATTACTAACAACAGAAGGAGGAAGATTTGGTTGAATATTTGGTCCACCCATCATCATGCTCTGTGGTGGCATACCTGGCGGCTGAGGATCTTGCTGTTCTCTTAATTGACGCCTTCGTTTTTTACTCCATAGCTCATGGCAATCTTGCCATGTTGGTAATTCGGGGGCAGGCATTACGTCAGGATTAACATTTTTCAGCCAATTCGATTTCAGTGCATCATCGGCTGTAATTCTCTTATCTGGGTCTAATTCTAACATTTTATCTAATAGATCTAAGGCTGCTGATGGCATAAATTCAAAGTCTTCTCGTATTCGTCGCCTATGCTGTTTCTTCTCTATGCTGTAAAATTGAACTTTCCAGCGACTCAAAAGATTATTATTTGGACCGATTCTTGTGTACCTCAGAATCGCAATTCTATGGTGTCACTGTGTATAATCAAGTTTCTCAAGGACAACCCATCAATTCAGTCAGTTGAGCAAAAGTACTCCGAACCAGGCCACTCACTTTTGCAAGAAGTCGATGCGGTTCATAGTACTTTAGAAAGATACCTCAAAAATATGCAAATTTATAGCCCCATTGGATTAATTCGCCTAATCATAAACGCAAAATTTCCTAAAGTTATTTTAAAAGTATTGCAATTGAAGCCGACTGACTTTTGGAATTACAGTAAAGCGGTTCAACAATTTAATTTTTCCAATGTTCCTTACACCAAAACTCGGCATTTAAGATATGAGGCACGAAATCCAATGTTTATTTCATACAAAAGATCGTTTGCTGAAGATTTCGCTACAGAATCGATAATGAAGCCTACAAGTTCTAGGAGAACCCGAAACCATTCAATGGAAGAAGATTCAAACGAATTGCATAACCAAATAGTTCCTTATACAAAAGATAATTATAGGCTCGCCGAAGAAAAACGTAAGGATTTGAAAAGTCTGCTAAAATTTATGCCAAAAGAGGATCAACACTTTTACATCAACATTCTACAAACTGAAAAAGATAAAGTTTGAATATGTACTTGTGAATATTTAGTTAAGATTGATATTTTTATTTTACAGTTTATCTGAATTGAATTTAGTTTTCTTTTTTATATTTCTTGAATAAAACGAAATAAAATCCTTCTAAAATTAAGTTTTAATTGATTTGATTTATATTGATTTTACAAATTGCACTTCGCTCCACATAACAGAGTTTCCAACCGCGTATCTCAATCTTGAGTAATCGTTTTAGGTTACATATGTACAATTTAACACATTGTTTTATTAATTTTTTCCGCTATGTTTGTAAATAAATATAGGATATAGCGTACATTAAACTAACATTCTAAAGAAAGATCGTTTTACTTTGCTTAACTATCATTTTAAATAAAATGTTGTAGATACACAATTATTATCAAATATGAGTGCACAGGAAAAATGATTCACTACTGGTCTACCATGTTCATAAGGAAAGTTAAATACACTCAAAATTTGATTTTCGTTTTTCTCAAAATAATGGTTTTGTCGCTTAGCGCACTTTAGTCCTGGATCGACGATATACTCGTAATTATTTGAAATAATTTTTTATAATATAAAGAAAATTCTTACTCTCTTTAAATATTCGCCAAAAATTGTTTTATATTCGCAAAAATGATCTGATGTTATTCGCTTCGCTGTCGCAGAAAAAAGAGACTGATTTAAGCAAAACCAACACAAATGTCTTATACAAGCCATATTATTTCCGTGACGCACGCATATTTTTAAATCCAAAACCTACTATTTCTGTAAGTGTTAGTGATATTTTATACTGTTTTTGATACAAACAACAATTTGAAATCGAAGTATGTAAAGATTATACTGTATTATGACGCTAATACTTACAGAAATAGTAGGTTTTATTTTGTGTTTGTATCGCAATAATATGGCTTGTATAAGACATTTGTGTTGGTTTTGATTTAAGCTATAAAATTCACCAAATCGCCGAACTTGATCAGATTTCCCCTTTTCTTTTCGTGGTATCGTTCGCGATTTGCGGTTTTTAAATATATATAGCAATTGTTAAATCCCGCGTAATGAAATAGATCATTTTACTGAATATAATCTAGTACTTATTTTATATCAGATAATTCGCCCAAATGTATGCAATTGTGTTTTTAATTGACATTACGACAGTGACGTGCCGTATTTGTTATTATTAGTTATTATGTAAGGCTTCCATGATCCATATTAATACTCGGCTTGTAACCGTCAGCTTTGTATGTTTTCAACAAATATACCAAGACGCCGGAATGTTGACTATTCGCTTAGAATTCTTTTTCATGAAAATATTGTTGAATTTTTTTTTAGACTACTCCAACACACGACACAAGAGCTCTGGTGGTACGTGGATAACGGGTGAGTTATTTTATTATTTTTTGCAGTTTTTGCCGAATATTTTTTTTTACTTTCTCTCAAGTACGCTTTATTGCGGATTATTAGTGTTGGCAAATTTATTACGAGTTTTTTTAGTGTTTAAGAATTTATTAGAGGGATCTTTCTCGAATTTTTATTTTTATTTTTTTAAATTTTCTATTGTTGTCAAAGATGTTAGAAAAATCCGGTTTAGACAATAAAGGAAAAAAATTATATTCAATAATAATTTAATAATTATAAAAACAACATAATTACGGTTTTTTCTTTATTCAAACATTTCGTTCGTGCGTTTTTTTTTGCTTGAAATGATTGGCTAACTGTAAGGTTGGCACAAGGGGAAGTGATGTTCGTTAGAGAATGGTGAAGTGAGTGCAAATAGTGCCGTGGTGTTATTATTATTATTTTAGTGTTAGCACATGAGATGTTATAAGTAACGCCTCTATTGATCGCAGATGACCCACCCAACCTGAAGCACCCGGAAAAATAAAATTAGCAAGCATGTGCAACCGCGATCAATGGCAGTTACAGGCTGCTACTAGGTTAATAATATTGTGTTTACGCTATTGAATTGCCATAATTATCGATCGAGAGTGATCGATTTTTTGCTGTTGGTAAGGAAATTTAAAAAAAAAAAAAAAAAAAATAGGTAATTGGGTGGAGTGGTGGTCTATTGTTTGGAATGATATAAAAGCATGAAAAAAAATTTTGACGACAGAATTGATTGTGGTTATTTAAAAAAAATTAAAAAATGGATAATTATGTTTTTTAACGTGAGTTAAAAAAAAAATGTATATGTTTGATTTGATTTCTTGAAAATAAGATGAATAAAAAAAATAATCAAATTAGAACAAGCCAAACTAACTCTATAGTGTTTATATGAATATAGTTTACAATAATGAATAAGTACTTTTTTAAAACGGAACATATGGTTCTGCCATTTTATCAAAATTATTGTGTTTTATAAATTAAATAAAAAGTACAATAAATGTAAAAATCTAAATTAAAACGTCACGATAGTGAAATGAATAAAAAATATAAAAAAATAAAACAAATGTAAATATCGTTGTGCTTTAGTAATTATGAAAAAACTGTATCAAATCTAATAAAAATAGAAATAGTGTATTTCAGACAATGAATCAAAATAAAAAAAATTGTAATTTAAGTATATATGTACTTTAAAAATAAAATTAAAAATAATAAATTGTAAAACAATTAATAACAATGTATCATATTATTAATAAACCGTAATATTGTAACCTAATCAAATTGATGAACTGTAAACCTAAATAAAATAGTTATCATACAAGGAGTATGCAAAAAAATACAAATATAAAAAATACAAGAAACGCAACATATTGTGGATCATAACAAAAACAACAAATCATCATTGCAGCATACAACAGAAAAATAACATCATCATTGATAAAATGTCTGCACAAATAATTTAGGTAAACAAAAATAAAACAATAAAATTATATTTTTTATTTATATATATTCTTAATTATAATTGTTGATAATAATGAAAATTCGTAGTAGTTATTTAGTTGTCCGTTAAAAGTCTAATTAATATTATTTATTGAAAGAATTGCAAATTTCGTTATATTAAATTTCTATTCAAAAATGCAATTATTAGTTTAAGAAAATTTATTTATTTATAAGAAAATGGTGCACCAAAATATTGTTTAAACAACATTTTTTTTTCTTAATTAAAACAAAAATAATTTAGTGTTGTAGTGATTTAAAAATTTTTCATTTATTATCGAATATTTAAATTTGTTTAATTAAATAAAATGTTTATTTTTATCAATTTATTAATTGGAAATATTTGAGTTTTATGTTAAAATTTGAAATGTCGTGATTTTTTTGAAAATTTCAATGGGAGCCTGATCGAGTAAGTAGTTCGTGGATAGATAGATGGGTTGTACATTTTCCTTGCTGTGATAGATAACGGTAGGTTACAGATCAATCATAACTGATGTGGAACCCCCCCAGGCTGAGCAGCTAGCAAAGCGGCCGTTTACAGCAAAAATTTGTTGATTGATAAATTCTGTTAACAACATGTGATCCTAACGGAGGCTTGTTCGTTACAATTACAAAAATTAAAATGAAATAATAACAAATAAATTAAACAAAAAATTAAAAAATACATTTATGCGCTGCTAAATTTAGCGATTATTTTAACAATAGTTTGAAGATAAGTTTGAATTCAAATACATTTACCAATAATAATTATAATACATAATAATGATTTGTTTGTTTCTTTTTTTTTAGGTTATGTTCTTTAACAGGTTGTTTTCCAAACGATACTTATTTGATACTTATTGATTTATTTGGCCGCCATTTTAAATAAGTAAAGCGAGAACAAAAATTTGTATTATAAAAAAAAAAAAAAATTATTTTTTATGATAAAAATAATTTTGTATTAGATTTATTAACACATTTAAAGTCATTCCAATTGATTTAGATCGAAAAGAACGAAAAGCGCAATATTTATTGCAACAGCGATTCTTTTTTTAAAATTTATTATTATTAAATTTATTATTCTTGGGATAATTTTATTTTAATTATCTGTATTTTAATTTTATGTAATTTGTATTTGTGGTTTTAATAAATATTAATTAAAATATAAACATAAACCAACACCTGAAACAATTTTTTTGACATTACAAATTAGATTTTTTGGTAAGAAAGAGAGAGAAAATAAGTCACTTCGCCAGGTTACTTATTTGAATTAGACAGGTTCCACAAATAATCATCCGTTTGGAAAACAGCCTTAGGCTTCCAAACGAGACTTATTTGTGGAGCCTAACTTAGGCCCTTTTCCAATTACTTATTTCGTGGAACCTAACTTATTCAATGTAATTTCTTATGTAATACGTTAGGTTCCACAAAATAAGTATTCGTTTGGGAAACAAATAATAATATTTTGTGAGTTTGCTTTGTTTTTCCTACAATTTTTGAACTTAAAATTTCCTCAGGTGGTAATTTTTGGTACAATTTTTCCAAAGTATTACTGCCATCACTACCATCTATGTAATGTATATTGACTTAATGACCACACGATTTGTAGTAAGCTTTTATTTAAACATATAGTGGGACTTGTTTAAATTTAGGGACAAGCATTATTAAGCAGCCAACTAGCTAACAGGTTTATATCATATTGCATTATAAATTGAAGGGTACTGTAGTCCTGCGCAAAATATAAATACACATATCATCAGCGTACATTTGAAGTTTCTCCTTAAATAGTAAACAGAGACAATCATTGATAAAAAAATTAAAGAAGCCGGGCCCAAGAACGGATCCATGTGGCACACTGGTACTGCATTTCAGTAAACATGTAATTTCATCAGATATACTAAACTTTGCATACGATTAATTAAATGTTTAAAAAAAATTTAAATCCACACATTTTTAAATTTTTAAAAGCACTTGTTAGGCCATCATCAGGAATCGGTAACAAGCCGAAATCGATCGAGTAATTTTTTAAACCTTTTGTAATTTTGCGAAATATTTAACGAAAATGTTTTTAAAAATTTAAAAATGTGTGTATTAAGTGTGTTTCGCCAAGTCGGAATTTCCAAATTTCATAATAATAGGCTGGTCACGCGTTCATCAAAGCATCTAGCCGACTTAACTAATTATTCGAATCCAATTTTAATGTGTCACATATGTCTCCAATCATGCTTTTGAGATTTTCTTGAGCGTTTGTTGGCACACTATAAAGGTCATAGTCTGTCACATGAATTTAGTTTAAAACAGTATACTATGCTTCCACTAATTTTTGACATTTATCAAACTGCGCACACCCAAATTATCATAGTTAATTCCTATGATAATTTGTGACAGCTACATAATAAATTCATTATTTGATTTACTAGCTGTGATCGACGTAATGTACCGATTTAACTTAATTGGCGTAATTAAACCTTAATATATCCATGACATTTTTTGTCCAAACAACTATAAATTCCTCGAATATTACAGTAATTGAAATGAAACACAAAAATCGGGGAAATATACCAACAATTATTACATTATTCGGACAGCATAATAAAAATTTGTGAATGTAGGGGAATATTTTTCAAAGAAATGTCAAAAATGTGTACTAAAAAATGTTTATCATAGGTTTCGGACACAGCCTTACTAGCGAAAGTACAGTGCGATTAATCGACTTGTACCGCAAAAATGAAGTTTTCTGGAAGATAACCGCTCTGAGGTTCTGTTTTACAACAAATAGCGGAAGAAATAAACGTAAATGTTGAAGATGCCATACATTTTAAAATAAAAACTTCATAAACAATTTAAAATAACTTCATTTAAAAAAAAATTCTTTTATTTTTTTTTTTTCAAAGGTGGTACACATAACTATAAATGTAAATAAATTATTCAGGAACCTTCTTGGTCATCTTAATAACATATTATTATTAGAAACCTTCTTGGTTCTGTAGCGACTCACGCACAGATTTATAAAAGTAATTGTTTATTTTTCATAAATCGATATACGTTCGCCACCACATACACATTTGGGTTTGCGCACAAGATATTGGGGTATATACACGATACTCCAGCAAGCAGATAAACAAGCAATTTTTGCCAAGTTGTGGCAAATGGTATACTCGATGCTAATAAGCAAACAAATTTTGCTGAATTGCCAAAAATGATATACTCGATAGTTTTGCTTTAGCTAGCAAGCAAGCAAATAGTTAAAACTTTGCGAACGATATAATTTATCGGCAAATTATTGTTTAATATCAATCATTGAGTTTAGACCATTTTTCATTTGGGAAATATTTAGAAACGAAGCTAACTATTGTATTCGAAATAATTGTATTTCATATTTTGGAAAATATTTAATTAATTTAGACAAAACTATGTGATAAAAATTAGATAGTTATTTTATAATCATAACTTTTCGATTAAAATTTTTGAAATTTCTTCGTACCCCTTTTTCAAACGATTTTTCGGTTTTTTTTAATAAAAGAAAAAAATTTCAAAAAAGGTTTTTTATTACGCAAAAGTTAGAGGTGTATGGATGAATAACATAACTGTTGTTCCTTACAATCCTTTTCTTTTAATAAAATACAACGCAGACATTAATGTGGAGGGTTGCACATCATTAGCAGCAATGAAATACATTTACAAATACATTTACAAAGGATTTGATTGTACCAATGTTGCAGTACCATCGAAAGGAGGCCAACAGCTTCAATATGACGAGATAAACAATTTCATAAGCTGTCAATATGTTTGTGCTCCAGAAGCTACATGGCGAATATTCGAGTATAAAATGCATGATAGGTCCCATACAGTGCAACGTCTTCCCAATCAGCAAAGACTCTATTTTGAAGAAGGAAATGAAGAAGAAGCGATTTTAACAGCTCATAGTAAGCTCACAAAACTTGAATCTTTTTTTAAGTTGAATGAGACCGACGAATTAGGACGTCAATTACTTTATGCTGAGATGCCGTACAATTACGTTTATAAGCAATATAAATGGCAACGCCGTCAAAGAGGTGCCAACAATGTCGAATCTCGAAGTTATACTGTTAGCCCTCGAGATGAAGAAAGATTTTATTTGAGAACACTACTTTTGCATGTCCGTGGTCCAACGAGCTATGTGGATTTAAGAACACACGAAGGTATCATACATTCATCATTCAAAGCTGCTGCAATAGCGCATGGTCTTTTGGAATCGGATTGTGAATCGGATAACAAAATAGTGTTTCTAGAAAAAAAAAATTCTTGGGGCCACTGAGTGGCCACGAGGTTTACTAGTTTTTATATATTTGATTAAAAACTTTCAATTATTCTCGTTTTGAGGTTATATTTTTTATTCAGCGTAATGACATTTGCGTGCTGAGTAAAAAAATTATATTGCATTGCGAAAACGATCGAGTATGGGATTTTACGCAAGAAATTTTGATTATGCAAATCCGCCATATTTATCGAGTTGCAGTTTGCGAATTGATAAATTATCGAGTATGTGCCCCATTATCTCTTTGCGCAACATTTTTGATTTGCCACCTATCGAAATAGCATACAAACACTAAATTATATTTTGTGATGTATGCTCCATCTCGTAAAAATAATTATCTTAATTCGAACTCGAATTGATATTCTCTTCTCCATCTTGTGTGTATTAGCACAACGACAATTGGTATGCGATTCGTCTCGCATGCGAACACTAAAATGGCAATATAGTCAAGACATACACCCAAAAACGACAAGACAATTTTGTTTCGTGCGGAGGTTTTTCTTATAACTTTACACAGTCGTATTTTCATTGCTGATGAGCGTACAACACATACAGCTCAATTTTTATTAAAATTAATCGCGGTATTTTACGCGACTTTTTAAAGTTCAGCAAGGTGGTAAATTTTCTAAGAAAATTAATATCGTGTACTAGGTTTAAGCAACACGAGATTCTCTCGTTTATTGTTACAAAAATAAAGCATTTAATTAAACATTTAACTCGACATAAAAAGTTTTATTTAAGTCTGTGAAAGTGGCGTGTACAAATTACGTGCAACTCGCTCGCCATTTTGCCGTGGATATTTAGAGTGAATATTATATAATATTGTGTGCCTTAAATTACACAGGACATACACATTACAACTATTATATTATAGTTCTTTATCATTTAATGTTTTATTTAATAAACAAATCATAAATAAATTCAATTTATAAAAAGAATTAACGTTTTTATTGCTATCTGACTAGTATCAGTCTATTCGATTTTTATTCACAGCAAAATCTTATCACTTTTTGTAAATATTTTGTATCATTATGTTGAAATGTTATACGGTCGTTATTTGATTTTTTCATATCTTTGGTTAGTAATATTCCGGTTAAAGTTTCAGTTTCCAACCTTATTCTAATTTTAGTCTTGTTAATATTGATTTGAGAAAATTTCTCTCAACGTTAGAAATCGCAACTGGAATAGTAAGTACGGCGATTATCACGGTTTTAATCAAAGGGTATGCCTTCGACTCATCATTGCGTTCAATATTTAAAATTGCGTCCTAAAATATGTTTACGCCAGTTTTCTCATCAATTATTAATGATTTAAAATCAAGTGTCGGATTTCACACCATTCATCGCCTAAGTTTCGCAGATTGTCAACGTCAATTATGTGAGGAAACAAGTTGTATAAATGTGCAACTTTAATATGTTTTCTTCGAACCACATTTACAGGAGCAATGATTTCGGCTGCTAATAAAAACTTGTCCGTTAAATCAAATTTTTTTAGTAAGTGGTCGCAAAGCTTAATGGAAAATTGTAAGCAAGTAGATCTAAGATCTGTATTGTCCTCTTTATTTAAAACACAGGTTGTTTGCAAAGCTGACATGACCTCGGATCCCAAATAAACGTCTTCTAAATTTTTAAATATTTTGTTTGGATCATTTATGTTTTTTGGTTTTATATACATGACATTTATATAACAATGATAGAATAAAGTTACAAAGTTAAAAAATTTACTTTTTATAATAAGCACTCTATTTCGCACTCTATTGTTGTTTTATTGTTTAGTCTAAAGGCTAATTAAAATATTTTACTACTAAGGAGCTGACCACAAAAGAAGGCTCGTAAGGCCAATAAAATTGTTGAATACAAAAATCACAAGGCAAACCAGATTCACCAAATCCCGAATTTTATAATATTTTGTTCTTCCATTAAGTAGTGGCTAGAATTAACATGAGTTCAACAAATTTTCAATTTAAAAAACTGGGTTAATTTTAAGAATCTAAATTTTTGATCGATTGATGTTATACGTTAGTCAGAAAAATTATAAACGAACTTACAAATAAACTTTCTAAAATGAATATTAAAATGCTTTAAGAATTGAATTTGAACTATTTCTAGGAATTTCAGAATTATTATAAAAAGTAATAATTTGTATTTCTCAACTTTCATATTTTTAAAATTTTATGTTTGTAAAAATAAATTTTGCGTTTAAAAATCATTATAAGTATTTTTAGGATTTCCTGATTTTTATTGATTTATAAAATAGAACTTAAATAGCATTACTTGTTTATTCCTAGAATTAAGCAGAAATAACATTAAAAAGAGCTTTTAATAAATTCGTAGGCAGCCTTTTAAATGTATTGAAATTTTCTAGGTTTAGTATTTCAACAAGCATCTTTTTTTCAACAAGAAAACAGGTAATTAAATCTGTTACGTGGTAATATAATGTATTGTGTTAGAAAAGAAAGAGAAATCATCCTTGATTCTAAGTAATGTTCCAAATTCGACGATATAACATACCCTACTTTAATAATAATATGATTATACCATTTAAGATCTCATGAAGCATATGTGCGTTATTAGGTATAAGCCATCTCACAATAATTAATTTAAGGAACTATTAATGTCTTTACTGAAAATGAATCACTATAGTGGTACTCTCAGAAAGTTATAGTCAGTTATTGAAATTATTACAGGGCAAACATCTAAACTATTTAAAATTATTTCATGATCACTAACCCAGGGATAACGTTTCTGATCAGACTTAACAATATGCTTCTTATTTGCTTCTTACTTGCTTCTTATGAGAATCCCTCATTTATTTGTGCATAAAGTGTGGCAGATAACTTATATTACATAAATTGCAATAATTAATCTCAACACCTCATAAACGTTATCACGCCAAACACCTACGGCGTGTATACGACACAACCCACCCCGAATTATTTGTTAAAAAGTAGAGCGGGCCCACGGACCGCACAACGCTCTTTAAGGATTAATTCTTAAAACAATATTGTAGCATTTCAATTTTGTAGTTTCTTGATTCCCTTAAAAAGCGGTCAATTTACAGCTAAACTATTTTGAGTTACCGTAAACATGAAATCTAGCGCAATAGATATAGAAACATTTTTGAATTCGCTTCCACTATGCTTGTATATTGAATTTCCAAGTTCAAACGGAAACCTGTTATGAGTTAGGTTAGGTTTGGGTGGCGGTCTACTAGGACCAAGCATAGACACAAACAGGTCCATAACCTACTATGCTTGTATATCAATTTTCCAAAATGTTCCTGCTGTTCCTGCAAAGCGCGCATTCTAACCGAAACCTATTGTGAGTTACTGTAGACGTACTCTAGAGGAAAACCATACACATTTTCCGAAATCAAGGGGAACAGGTAGTTAGGATAGAACATTTCTCAATTCGCTTCCACTATGGTCCGCAGCCTACTATGCTTGTATATCGATTTTTCCAAAATTTTTCTGCTGTTCCTGCAAGGCGCCGCATTCTACCGGATACCTATTATGAGTTACTGTAGACATACTCTAAAAGAAAACCATACACTTTTTCCGAAATCTAAGGGAACACTTAGTTAGGATTGAACATCTCAATCATTTCAAACATAGTTAGGATGTTCACCGAGATTTCGAAAAATGTTTATGGTTTTCCCTTTAGAGTACGTCTACAGTAACTCGTAATAGGTTTCCGGTAGAATGCGCGCTGTTTCCGGAACAGCAGGAAAATTTTGAAAAAATCGATATACAAGCATAGTGGAAGCGAATTCAGAAATGTTTCAATCCTAACTACCTGTTCCCCTAGATTTTGGAAATGTGTATGGTTTTCCTTTAGAGTTGCGTCTGTTGTATGTAACTTAATAAAATAGGTTTCCTTTATAGTTGGTATAAATTACGGACATCCTGAAACAGTTTTAATTTTACCTAATAATTGTTTTAAGATAATTATAGTTACTTTTATTCGTTTTAAATAAAATTGTATTTAGGTCTTAAGGAAAAAAAATTTGGCTAAATTTTTGTTTTTTTAAAACCAATTTTTTTAAATATACTCGTATTATGAATTTTTCGTTAATAAGTAGTTTTTTAATGCGTAGTTTTTACACATACATTCAAATGATTTGTTATTTTTAGGAAACTTAGGAAAAACTTAACAATCTTCAAAAGTTACATCTATATAGGCATTTAAAATCTTCGACCCACTTCAAAGGTAGAACGGTTTAAATATGTCTGCCACAAAGGTAGAACGGTTTAAATATGTGTATAGTTTGAAAATAGCTATTATGTGTTTTTATTCCCCCGATATATCCTACATTCATGCAAATTAAAAAAATTGCATAAATTACCTATAATAAATTAACGTAAAAGTGGTGCCTGATATGTAATATATGAAATTAAATGCGTTCCCTATGGCCATATGTGTTAATCACATAATATAGGTACTCGTACAATATAAATTAAACAATACATTTTCCGGTTTTTCATAGCATAATAAATTTATTATTTATTTATATAATGGTGCACTAATTAATTATATATATGTTTCAATAAAATAGCAAAACAAAGGCAAAATATATTATTTTTTAATTAACAAAACAATTATTTTCGAGAGCATACGTTATTCTTTATAAAATATGTTGATCAACTTCTATCAAATTATTATATTTGTAAACAATAAACAGAGCATTCCTAAACTTCGTCTGGATGAAGACTAACTTTTACACATTTTAATTAAATGAAATTCTGGCAATACATTCTTTTTTGTATCTGTACATACGTATAATAATAATAATAATATAACCCCCAGCCCCTCCCCAAATTGCCTCATAGCTAAAAAATCTGATGTACGTAATCAATTTGATATTCTTTTTTGTGAATAAGTAAAAAAAGTTTTTATATAAATTGTATTCTTGAACAACCCATGAAAACCAAAAGTTAAAATATAAAACGTTTGTTATACGTATACGGTATTAAATACTTTTCTTACAATAACACAAAAAATTCTGTAAAAAAAAATATTTTTCCAATAAATTAAATAAATTAAAACTTCTTCTCATTTCCTTTACGTACATACATACATAATAGATTTTTCTATTCTGTTTTTAATTTTTCGAAATAAAAACAATAACAACAAAAATTTTTGTTTCAGGCATGCAGACAACAAATTAAAAGTCAATTTGTACAAAAATTAAAAATAAAAAAAAGTTTTTTTTATTTTTACATTTTCTTAACTATCGTCTACCAAACAATAATAAATTTAATTTGATTTTTGTCGGTGTTGTTGTTGTTGTTGCTAGTGTGTTTTTATAGTTTTAGTAATTTAATGCTACTACTCTTTTATGTTGCAAAAAACAA
This sequence comes from Tipula helvola, assembly GCA_963556165.1. NCBI lineage: Eukaryota > Metazoa > Arthropoda > Insecta > Diptera > Tipulidae > Tipula > Tipula helvola. The sequence continues at coordinate 31,952,813 of OY744481.1, forward strand.
TGTTCCGTTTCGTACACTTTAAGTTTTGTTCAACACGTTTGTATATATGCTATATGCATCATACGTGTTACCTATGTAGACAAGTGTGTAATATAAAATTGAAATTTTGTATAGAAAGATATCTTCATTGGAATTGTTTTATAAGTAGAACTACAATGGACGAATATAATCATTTGTTTTTATTTAATTAAGCTGTGTTGTCTATTTACTGGAGGGTTAAAATTAAAAGTGTTAGCTTTTTTCTTCTTTCTTTGTCTAATGTAGATGTAGACGTGGGAAGTTTGATATATGCATGGTCGTAATTTCATTTATTTAATATTGATGATTAACCGAAATTTGTTTTAAGCTTTTTGGGTATCTAAATAGTCTAAATTTTGACCAAACCTGGTATAAATATACAATTCATACTTAAATATTTTAAGATTGTGGGATTTTAATAAATTCGACAACAATAAATTGTATTTGGTCTTTTGATAACAACAACTCATTATGCTAGTATATTTAAAAGTTTAACCATATTTTACACATTAATGATAAATATATTAAAGTATTGAATTATTTAAAGTAAAGATAATTTAACCGTAGTTTATTTTGAGCTTTTTATAAATTTAAAAGCACATACATAAACCTATAAATAAAAAATATGGCTCATCCTCGAATATCTAAAGATATTGCAATTTTAATAGATTTGACAACAACAACATCTGTTTTTTGTATTTTGATTATATATAATATCTCGGCATACTATGAGAACTCTGCTGGTGAATTTAAAAGTTTGGTAATATTTAATATATTGATGATGAACTATTGACAGTTTTATCTACGATAATTTAACTGTAGTTTATTTTGAGCTTTTTCAAGTCGGTCTTTGACGTTCGAAGTGGATGGACGTGTTTTTGTCCTTCTCTTCGTGAATTTTTCATTTAGTTTAATGCAGTTTAGTATTTAAATATTTTTCATACAAGTAATGAAATTGTGAAAAGTGAAGTGAATTAAGTGGAAAGTAAACTTAAATATGGATAAAATGCAATCCATTGGGATGCATTCATCAGGCAATTTTTAAAATTTTAAGTCGAAACAAATCAAATTTATCTATATTGTTCTGTGTAGTTAGTGCTTGAAATTTAATTACACATATTTCATATTTAGACCTATTTAAGATCAAATAAAGGATATACGCGGAAAATTTTTCGGTTTTATTTCATTAAAATCATGTTAGGTTTCTTTGTCGCTCTCTCTCTCTTTACCCTTCCACGTGTATGTCTTCTATGTTTTAGTGTAAACGACACAAATATATGGAATGGGAATATAATATGTATTGGATCCCAAAATTAAGCCGGTATTGTACATATCTAGTTAGTAATTTTATTAATGCTTATTGATTCAATGGTGTAAATTCATAATTAAAATTAAAAAATTGTGTATTTATGTCTTGTGTGTGTGTGTTAATTTAGTAGTTACGTTTGGTTGTTTGAATGGAGCCGTGTTATATAATAGATTTGCTGTTTGAAGTAGTTTGATGTGGAGGTGCGCCCGGAGTTTTGATGTAACGTATCAGCATCATCTTTAAGTTGGATCAGCATAACTTTATTAATAAAAATTTTCAATGTTATTAATTTTTCTTTTCCGGATCTGCTGGAGGCTGATGATTGATGTTTAATTTCTTGGGTGAATCTGTAATTTTAATTTTAATTGTAGTTTTATATCTAGTAACAGGGTATTAGCGACTTCCATCATTAAGATTGGTTATTTGTTTAAGGTAGTACGATGGGTGTACGGGGATCCGGGTTTCCCTGCTATAGTGCTTGGATGTTCATCGAAGTAAATTAGCCAAATAATACATTAGAATACATTTTATTTAGCTTAATCTTATTATAGCAGTTAGAGATTTGATTTTTTTTGTTTCAAGCGCCTTGCTTCATCCTTCATATAGCGGGGTAATGGTATAGTTGTAGGGTCACGTGTTTAGTATATAGATCACTAACAAATTTTAATGGTACACACATTTTTAAACTTTTTTTTTTTTTCGCCAAGAAAAACAGCAGAAAGTGTAAAAAGTATAAATTTTAATGGGTTGGGTCCTGTTAGTTAAGAAGTTAAGTTTGTGGTAAGAGACGGATTATATTAAGTCGACTTTTAGAGATGCCCGTGATATTTATGTTTGGGCCGTACTCGTAAATGGCATTTTACAAACAGCACTTGACTAAATTGGTGGTGCTCTCTGGATTTTTGATGCAACGTTTCAGAATCATCTTTAAATTAGATCAGAATAATTTACTAATAACAGAAGAGCCCAGGAATCTGATGCAGCAAACTAATAACTGTTATTTGAGAGTTCAGTTTTAATTTTAATGTTAATAAACATAAAAGTATATTAGAAACGCATTGTCATTACGTTACTAACTATTGGATATACTTGGGTGTCTGTAACCGGGTCAATTTCTTTCATACTAACTAAACCTATATCCAAATCCTCTTTATGTTGTATGTAACAAGGTGTTCGGTGAGGCCCGGCCATTAAAAACTCCGGGAGGTCTTGCTTAAACGTGGTCGAACACTTTAGTCAATCAAGTTTATTTTGAGCTTTTTCTGAACTTTAAAGCATCTAAACTTAACAGTACTTATGTAAAGCTCTAAACTATGTAAATGAAATAATAAGACTAAATTATGATCAACTATGGCACATCAATAAACCTCATCCTCTAATACATGAAGATTTTGCGATTTTATTGATTTGACAACAACAACAACTAGTGCTTTGACTTTGATAACAACGATTCATTATGCTGGTATATTTAAGTGATTTGTAATATTTTTTTTACTGATGATACATTATTTAAAATTTTACTTGCAATAATTTAACCGAAGTTAATTTTGAGCTTTTCTAAACCTAAAAGTCCTTACTTAAAACTCTGAGCTATAATCACACAAAGAGCCTAAATTTTTACCATGTGACAAAAAAATATAACTCATCCTTAAATATCTCGAGAAATTACCGATTTTAATATATTTGACAACAACAGCAACAGTAACTTACGTTTGGTATTTTGATAACAACGACTCAAAGGCTTTGGAGCGGTCTTTTTATGGCTCAGGGTGAAGGGATAGGGTTTTTCAAAAAATAAGTAGGTCTTAATATACCGCTACGGGTAGGATACATAAAAGGAAAGAATAAGGTACATAATGGGAAAGTACAAGGCAATGAATTATTCACCAAAACATGCTGCGACTACACCTTCTTCACATCCTCACTAAAAAGCTTTCAGCACTTTATGCCGAAATTCGACATTTCAATAAAAAAAAAGAAAAAAATGGATGTGAAACAAACAATCGATCAAGTGAACAGAAATTTTTCCCAATTTGAAATAATAATACAGAATTTTACAGTCGTGCTTTCCATGAGAACTACAGTAGAACTCGATATATATTGATGATAATTCAGGGAAATTATTGACAGTTTTTTTGTACAAACATGAAAAAAAAAGTTTGGACAACCATTTTTGAAGTTTCATTTTTGACAATCAGTTTTTGACAATCTGTGTTTAGTTTGAAAAAAATATAAAATTTGTGTACACAAATTTTGGGATAATTAATAAAAATGAGTACCGAGGTAATATAATTATACAGCTGATGAACAAACATCTAAGTCGTTATCAATTTCTGAAGAGCATGATCGTTGTCAGGCTCTACTTGGAGCTTACACAGAAAAACTGAAATATGTAAATAAAACATATTTTTTAATGTTTTTAACTATTTTACAGAAAACTATTTCAAATTTGTGTAAAATTTAATTCACTACAATTTTGATTAAATATTATTATCATAGCTAAACTGAAATTCATTTTCATATTGAGTTTAGCCATTTTAACTTGTGTGTATCGGATTGCACGTTTTGTTTTTTAGAACTTCTAATAGCGGTGGCGTAACCTTTCGCTTCCTTGTTGAACATGAACAGGTTAAGCGAGTGGAAACGGATGTTGCAGGTCTGTTATTAGTAGGTGGTATTGCAGCTGCTGTGGAAGTAGATGAACTTTGGGAGCGATCATATTTGGATTTTGGTTTTACGATGAGGACAGTACCGGCAAACAATTCATCCAATTCTGCTTCAAACGGGACAAAAACCGGGGACGTACCTACCAGATTCCCATTATCTTTGGCACTTTTGTAAGCACGCAATAATGCCTTTAATTTATTTTCCAACTGTAATGTTATGACAGGTACTTTCTGAAAATAATTCCTTTTACGTGCAGAAACTCCCTTTCTATGGCCTTATAGCAAAATAGGAATGCCTTTGTCTCCTCGCAGGTATTGGCCTAAATAAAAATTTGTTATACCACATTACCAAAATTAAGCTTGACAGATGTGCGCAATGGTTCGGAACGGATCAGTGGAACTCTGCTTTAATCCAGACCGTGCGGTGAAGAGTTAAGCCGTTCACAGTTTATGCACCATCGCTTAATATTTTTTTACAAGTAAAATTAGTATCTAAAACTGCATGTTACTTACCTACTTATTATCCTCCATTATTCAGTTGTTTTGGTTAAAAAATAATCTTTTTGATTTGACAACTCGAAGCAGAATAGAATTGAAGTTACTGCTAATTCTCATGGAAAACAGAATAATTTTTGTTCTAAAAAGGCAAATTAAAAATTTCCCTCTTCAATTATTTCATCAATATTCACTTATTTCTGGAACTCGTGATTACACGCCACTACACTCGATAAATTTATGGGTTTATCAAGTGTAACTAAAAAATACGCTATAATTGTAAGTATTTATTGCTAATTATAAAAGAAAAAAATCGTATCTTAATGGCGGCGGCCCTGCTGTATCCTGCTTATTCCATTTACGTATTTCGTAGTATATGTGTATGTATGTTACCATAAATTACACAGGCCCTCAAAAAAAAATCGTGACTCCGAGGGGAGACCCCACTATTCCTACATTTTCCCGGCACCACCCCCCGGATTTCAATTTCCATGCAAAATTGAGATGGATTTAAATTTCTATGTTTTTTGAGGCGCTGGAATTGAAATGACAATAAAAAGTAAATTTGGCCCCTTCATCACTCCCTAGCACTCCTTACTACCTCCTGGGGGTAAACTTAACCCCTTTTTCTGGGATAGTGAGGGGTGATAAGGGGTTACGGAAGGGTCAAATGTACTTTTCGTTGTCATTTTCGGATCCAGCGCCCCAAAAAACATAGAAATGTACATCCATCTCAATTTTATATGCAAATTGAAATTTAAACCCCTTTCGGGTGGTAGTAAGGGGGCGCTAGAGGTGATAAAAGGGTTGAATTTATTTTGTGTTATCATTTTCGGTTTTAGCAAGCCAAGAAACGTCGAAAGGCATACATCCATTACAACTTTGCCGGTATTCATTATGTAAGTTTTAACTTTTATGTTATTTATTTGCATAAATTTGTATGATGAAAAATACGTCAAATCACACATTTTTGGAAGTCATATTTTAATTTTCAGATTTTAAATGTGTAGCACTGAGTAAAACAAACAATTTTTGAAACGTGATATTTTTGTTATTGTTGTTTTTTAAGATACAGGGTGTCAAATATTTAAAAATCTCCATAATCTCATCGTCAAAATTAATTATCGGGAAATTATAAATTTAGGCTCATTTTATAGATAAATAGATATAGATAGGGATTATAAAATAATTATAACAATGGTACCATCTTTTATTTTCCAAAATGGCTGCTGAAACATTCTTTTTCAATTTTCTCAAAATTGCAGCTTTTTTTTATTTTTTTTATCTTTTCCCCCATTTTTTAGTTCTATTAAACATACTACACCATACTCCCGTTTCGTTTTCTTGCAAAATACATTTAAGTCTTTCACGTGGCCGTCGAAACTTTCTTATAGAATTTTCTCCCATCTGCATGTTGTTTTTTATCTTTCTCCTCAGTTGGTTCTATTAAACACACTAAAAAATCAGTGCAACATCACAGATATACTTAAATACTTACTTATAGAAACTAAAGAATACAAATCAAAGTATTATTTTGATATTTTTCAGAAGCCAAAATGTCGCTCTGTTCAATGATTTATTAAAATCAAAAAAAATTCCAAGTAATTAATATGAAACAAAAAAACTATTGTTTAATTAAATCTTACAACTTACAGCATGAACGACTAAAAACAGAATTATATGGTAAAATTATTTTTCTAGAGCAAAATGAAAAAAAAAATTCGAGATCTTTCCGGTAATAATTTAAAAACAGTACTCATCGCGTGTATCCAAAAATGCTCAAACTTATATCATTCTTTACAATAGAAAACCCCTACCCAATAGATTATTCTAGTGGTTGAACGGGACCATCTGGATTTCCCCAACAAAATATTGTTTCTTAATCTCTTTTTCTTTCATCATTTCCCGCGCTTTCAATATTTTGTGTACACTTAGCACAAACAATATGAATCATCCTCGAATATTGCAATTTTAATAGATTTGACAACATCAACATCTATTCTTTTGTATTTTGATGATAATATTTCGGAAACTCGTTATGCTGGTGTATTTAAAAGTTCGGTAATATTTTAAATGATGAACTATTGACAGTTTTACCTATGATAATTTAACTGTACTTTATTTTGAGATTTTTCTCGACTTTAAAGTATCTAAACTTAAAGGTACTTATGTAAAGCTCTAAACTATATGGAAATGAAATAGACGACTAAATGTTGACCAAACATAAACACAATAAAGCTCACCATCGAAACCCTGAATATTTTGCGATTTTACTAGATTTGACAACAACAATAAATTTCGTTTGGTATTTTGATAATAACGGCTTTATTATGCTGTTTTGTTATTTGGCCATATTTTAATTGCTGCTTACCATAATTTAACCGTAGTATATTTTGAGCTGTTTCTGAGCTTAAAAGCAGTTATCTTAACCGCTCAGCCATGTAAATAACATAAACAGACTAAATGTTGACTAAATATCAGAGAAAAGTATAACTTATTGTTGAATATCTCAAGAAATTTGCGATTTTAATTTATTTGACAACAACAACAACTGGTGGTTTAATTTTGATAATAAAGCCTGATTATGCTGGCGTAGGTATTTAAAAACTTTGTAATGTTTTATAAATTTTACTTGCAATAATTTAACCGAAGTTAATTTTAAGCTTTTTCTAAACCTAAAAGCACTTACTTCAAACTCTGAGCTATATAAATGACACAAATAGACTAAATTTTTATTAAATGTGAATTAAAAAAATATAACTCATCATTGAATATCTCAAGAAATTGCGATTTTAATATATTGTTACGATAATTTACCGCAGTACATTTTGAGGTTTTTACTAAACATGAAACACTTAACTAAAGTTCTGAACTATGACATAAATGGATTTAATGTTGCCTAATTGTGTTACACAAGTACAACTCATCCTTAAATATTACCATAAATTGCGATTGTAATAGATTTGACAACAACAACAACCCTTGTCTGGCATTTTGGCAACAACGACTCATTATGCTGGTGTACTTGAAACGTTAATAATATTTGTAAAATAGAACGGTCATTTTATGGCCGGCTAGAGCTCAGGCTGATGGGAAAAAATAGGGTTTCACTAAAATAGTTCTCGATAAACCGCTACGGGTAGTATACATGAAAGGAAAGGATAAGGTACATAATGAGAAAAGGCAAGGATCAACTTATTAACTTACCAAAACATGCTGTGATTACAACAACGTCACATCCTCACTAAAAAGCTTTCAGCCCTTCATGCTGAAGTTCGACATTTTAACGAAAAAAAAAGAAAAAAAATGCAAGCACAACGAACAATCAATAAAGTGCACCGAAATTTTTGCCAATTTGAAATAATAATACAGAACTTTAAGTTAAAACTAACTAACAAAATTAAGTTTTATTTCAAAAATAAATTTGACTAATTTTAAGAACAAGTTTACTTAACCTAAACGACGTCACTAATTTATTACTTTAATGAAGATTAATAGTAGGAAAAGTGATATATTAAGGCCACCTTGAAGCCCGAAATTCTAGGTCGATTTCATGAATTTTACTTTCTTAACGTAAGTAAAATAAAGTATAGTAGGTAATCATGAAAATTTGTGACCTTGAGATTTTTGAAGATTTATCTGTTTTGAGGTCCCCTGAGTCCGAAAAAGTGGTTTTCGAAATGATGTCTGTCCGTCAGTCTGTCCGTGTGTCCATCTGTCCGTCTGTCAGTCTGCGTCCACTCTACAACCCATATGGCTTAATCAATCGAACTGAAACTTCAAAAATCGAGAAACACGAACACATTCGAAAAGTTCAAATAATCTCGAATCACCTTAAAATCCTAAAATTAGCTTGATATTCTCAAAAAATTTCGAATATTTCCGGAAATCTCGAATAAACTTAGGAATTGTTTTTTTCAGAATATCGAGATTATTCTAGGATTTTAAGATGATTCGAGATTATTCGAACTTTTCGAATCTATTCGTGTTTCTCGATTTTACTCTAAATTTGTAAAAAGCTGTAGATGTGACAAGTTAATTATAGTATACGCCAAGATTTTCGATATTTTAAGGGATTTTGGGTGTTTAGTACTTTGTTGAGTATAACGTAACATGAAGATTGAGATGAGATTCTCGAAATTCGAGGTTTTAGGGATTAATCTAGATTTCCCTATTTCCGGATGCCAATATTCTGGCATCAAGGTTCTGGAATGATGTTATTCGAGATTCTTCATGATTTTTTAATTTTTATAGATTCTATAGAACGATTTTAAGTTGTTCTTCAAAAAAAAAAAAATTGTGGCGGACTAGACCGAATCCCAAATATTTTAAAGGCCGTTTGCAACGAACAACAATTGCATGGGACTGAAAGGCAGAAAATTAAAAGTCTCATAATAAATTCAAAACTTCTACAACATCAACTCATTTTTTTCAGTAAATTCGTTTTAAATTCAATACACCTTTGCACCTCGAAATTTTCAGTTCAAAGCACAAATACAAAAACTTTCAATAACTACTACTTCTGTAGTAGTATTTATTAACTGCAAAATTTGCACCAAGTGTGGCATTGAGTGCAGACCTTATGTGAGTCAGCCAAGTTTAATTAATGTCAACTGCACATAAGAATTATGTACATTTCAATTTTGAGGCTAGGAATTTATCAAAGTTAAAGAATTTAGTTGACTCTTGTTTAAGCTGTTAAGTTTGAAGACATTTGTATTTTAAACTTTTGTGAAATTCTAAAGAAAAACTAGATCGAGAATACGACCCATGTTGTTCCGAACAGTATTAACTTGTTGAACACCAAAACTTGACAATACATCCAAGACATTGTTTGATATCAAATCGTTAGAAGATCCAACAAAAGCATCATCTGGATCCACTGAATTTTAGGTAAATTAAAATCACCAACTATTAAAATTTGATCATCTTGTACCATCAACAGCAATATCTCTTTCGTGAACAATTTTATAAAGCTTATGCATTGCCGATCGGATTGTAAATACCAATGATAAAAAGCCAAAAGGAACCGCACTTTACCTTAACAGCCAGTAATTCACAAATGTAGCACCTAATATTTAATTGCTGGAATGTTAACTCATTGCTAACTGCTATGATAATGACACCACCTAGATGATCAGATGGTCTGGAATTAACATAGCGATCACGACGGAAAATAGTATAAACAGATGGAAAAAATTCAGCAATATTAAACATACTATTTAACCATGTTTCACCAAAAAGTATTAAATCGTAGTCATTTACAAGTATCGAGGAGTAAATAGTTTTAGCTTTGGTTCGAATACCGCTACAATTATGGTAGTACACTTGTAAACTATTGCGTTGAGTTGCTGGTACATAACTCCTGCCTGAAATAACAGGAAACTTGAAGTTTTTTTACCGATCGTTTAAGATAAAGCGCCGAATTGATGTTCCCGTTGCCCAAAAATCAGGAACTAGGATTTTATCAAAAACTTCTTCAGGTAAACCAACCTTAAACGAGATAAAATTTAACGAATTTACATCTCGGTTTTTAGGAATCAAAGGCCAGCAGTCAATATCCGACGTTGACACGTTTAATTTGGAACTAACATATGAGTCCATGCTATCAGCAACTATTGATGGATGAAGATGGCTAACATATAGGTACTGATTCTTCTTTACAACCACGGTTTGAATAGCATCCGATGTGACACCAGTTCCAACTATTTGCGCATAATTCGAAATATTTGTATTTACACTACCAAGATCACCTGCCTATGATGTTGAAGCAGGCTGAGTTTGCTGATCAATCCCCATCATGTTATTATTAATCTCATTAAATTTGCTATCTACTTTTGCTGATAGCTTGTTAACTGAGATGATGACCTCCTTCAAACTGTCTTTCAGCATCGATGTCTCTGTAACATTATGCGTTACAGAAGCATTTTGGCAGGCAATGCAAATAAATTTAGCAAATGGGCAATCTTTAAAAAATTTTCCCCATTGCCCTACAATTTCCAAAAGGTATCCTACAACATTAGTTTCATGCTATTTCCGGCAATTTACATCTGGATTGTGATGCTATTATCGGTAAGGATTTCTTACAAAATAACTTATCCAAGCTTGATTATGACAATGAAATTTTACAAATTGGATCGATAAAACATTCTGCTTGATTTTGTAATATTCCAAGTCTATAGGCAATTCCATACCACTACGATCTGAAATGGTTTTATTACCGCAATTCAATTAATCGGATGGAGATTATTTTTGTGCAGCAGATGAAATTGAGAGTCGAAAATAAAATGTCCACAGAAACGATTTTAAACTTAAATGAAGAGACAGTTAAAATACCTAATCTAAATATAACCTTGGAACCTCTTTGTGATTACAATATTTATTGTTGTAATAATATAAATAATTCTTCAATAATAGAAGATCGTTTAAAGAAATTACAAGAAATAATTATCTTAAATCATTTAAACGACGAAGAGAAAAGTTCTATTTTAAATATTTGTTGAGAATTTAACGATGTGTTTCATTTGCCCGGTGATAAACTAGGTACCACAGCAGCAATAATACACGAAATTCCTCTCGGTCTAGGATATAGCCCAATTTTTACAAAACCGTATAGATTACCACAAAGGAAGAAGTACATCGACAAGTAAAAAATATGTTAGACGAAGGTGTAATTGAGCAAAGCAAGAGTTCATGGAACTCGCCATTATTAATTATCCCGAAGAAATCGAACAGTTTAGAATATTAATAAATAATGACGCCCAATTCAAGTATTTGTTAACCAAAAAATAAATATTTTTGGTACGTTAGCCAACTGTCTGGTCTAGATGTTTTGATATTTATTTAATTGGGAATTAATATGATAGTTTGGAGGTTTCCGTGGTTGATTTACTACGCCAGAAACAATAAACGTTTCCATAATATAAATTTGCAGACATTTGTGTTTTTAATGCGCAAACATAATCTCGGCATAATAAGATATAAAAAATTTAAAAAAATTTGTCGAAATAAATATTATTGATGTTATACATAGATTTTAAATAAATAAATAAATCAACTTGCTTGAGAATTGAAATTTTCTTTCATCATCATAAATATTCATATCTTTATATAAAATTCATTCCCCATGCAAGAAATTTTAAGCTGTTTTCCTTGTATTTCGATTTATATATGTACCGTCAAATCTTAGTCTACAATACATATATTGATATTTTCTTAGTTGCAAGCAACATAAACATGATTTTGGTTTGTAAATAACATAAAATATGAAATCAAAACCAATATATATTAATGAAACATAGTACACAATAATGTTGAGTTTCATTAGCTAAAAGGCCCTAAAAATGATTAGCAATATTTTGCTGTTGTGTATTTTAATCTTATTAACATAATACATAATAAATGCCTTCGTTCTGTGTACATAATCTTGTACCAAAGGCGAACAAAAAAAACACAACTTGTTTGTATTATTTATTATTTCTTTTGAAAGGATTACGAACATTAAGCAGATTTTTCGTTTGGTTCTATTCTTTAATTTCATGTATCGCTCCTTTTACATTTTTAAATTATAAAACATGCCTTAGCACCATAACATAAATAAATAATAAATTAAAAATATGCAAAAATGAAAAACAGAATTAATTTTGGTAACAAATAAATACAGAAATTAGTTTTGTTAAATTTTGGTCCCCGCATATAAACAAACATGTATAGCTAGAGAGCTAGTCTCTCCCGCATTGTGTAGATAAACTTTTTCACCTTTTTACTTTAAATACTCGGTAAAATAACAACAACACCAAAATATATGATATAAAAGGTATTTTACTTTTAATTTATGTATTTTTGAGAGCACAAAAAAAACCGTTTAAACAATAAGTTTTGTTATTTAAGCTTTTGTGTGATATAAAAGACACGAGTATAGTGCTTTTGTTTGGTTTTTGTTTGATGAAAATAAAAATGTGAAGGACAAAACATATACTTAAGAACAACATAAAATAACGTCTTTAAAATTGATGTCGAATTCTGTATATATTTTCTCAAGACTTTTTGTTTTTAATGGCATAGTCATTTATTTTGAATCTGTGCGGGTGGTATACAAGTTAAGGAGTTTGTTGAACTTTTATATGGGCGATATGTACATTCGCATAGTAGAAGACAGCGAACATAAAAAAGGTATAATCCAATTTAATTGTGATTACGATAAATGCAGGATTATTTTTGATTCGATTCGGAAGTATGACTCGTTGTTAAGATTTATTAGGATTAACTGTTTGTTGAGAATATATATAAAAAAGTTTAGTTTCTGCTCGTGATACCGTGCATCGTTCTAGTCTGAGTATATTAATTTTTGCGCTATATTGGTCTTAGAAGTTATTAGGTGAACTATTGAAATTTGATCTCGAGTACATAGCTGCATCGTAGAATTCTTTTGAATTTCAACATCCTCATTTTTTCAAATTATGTTGGGGTCTCTAATGACTCAATTAGTTACAAATAATTCCGAAAACTTAACCATGTTGAAAGTGGAGATCTGGTGTTTTCATCATCCCACTCCAATTTTTCTATACTCTAAAAGTTTGCTGAAAGATTAATACCGAAAATTAAAGTCGGTAATGCAGATTACGTGATTCCAGCCGAAAATAAAATTCAAGAAGTTACAGCCGATAGTGTTTAGCCAAAAGTGGCCATGCATTGAAGACTTTTGTCAATAGTTGTACGAGTTTATGGTTTCTCATGGAAAATTACGGAAAATCTCCGTATTCCAAAAAAATATTTAAAATTCTTAAAAATACTTCCTCTTTATGTCTATAGTGTCTGAAGATTGATTGTGTTTATGAAATTTGTCAATAACTATCGCTGGAAAAAATCAGTTCATGGTTCTGGTGGGAAATCTGAGAAAATTTGACAGTTGTTTTTCCAATGAATTGAATGTCTTTTGAAGGAGAAGTAACACTACATTACAAATACAACACCAAGAAAAGAACAGAAGTGTTTTACTTCCAGTACCACTGAGGGCGAAAAATGTATCAAAAATCATTAGAAAATTGGTAAAAAAATTGTTCTCTAGAATGTTATGTCTGCAGATGGATTACATTTGTGTGATTTGTTAACAGTTATCGCTTGATTGATTGATTGATTTGGATGTACGGTCAAGCATTGAGTAGGAACTTCCGAACTCCCGGGCCAACACCGTACACCTATTTTACAGACAACAAAACCGAAAGAGAGGATAGGATTGTTATAGTTGTGACAGACATCTAATGCATAAACAAAACCATTTCCAGATATTTTTCCAACCTTCAGATGAATGGCGACTGGGGCGGCGCCAAAAGCCTATCGACTATATGCAGATTAAAAGATATCAAAATATGCGTTCATCATACTGCTATACCCAGCGATAAACAACCTTCATTCCGAAAGGAGGTAACTATTTAAATGTAATTAACCTATATGTATTACACAATGGAACCTACTACGATGGTCTAATACCCCAGCCAAACTCCTTACCGCACTCTGCTTCCACTATACAAAATTTCTATGACAAGTCTAATACCCCAGCTAAACTCCTTATCACAATCTACTTCCACTATGCAAAATTTTTATGTTCCTAGCTTTACTGTCAACGTTCGTCACGTTCTTCATACATCAAATAACTCCCTTTTGTTTATGCCACACCGTCAGCTCCCACCACCTTACCTATAGCACACTCCTCCCATGACATTTTGCAAGCAAAAAATATCAGTATTTGCAGCCTCCAAGAGACCAACATGAGCTCAGGTGCATGTTCCACCGCAAACTATACTTGGCATCTGGCTAAAGATCCGAAGAGTCCTCGGCGTTGTGTAGGAATTCTCATGAGAAAAAATTCAAATATAATACACCAGGGAATTAAATATTATATTGGAGCCACAATCACTTTACTTGGCCATTTCCCTAATAGAGGCGAAAACCAATTCATCTCTGTGTATGTCCCGCACAAATTACATTATATTCGACGACAATCCTCCAAAATTTTCCTAACGCTGTCCTCAATTTTTGGCCTTCCCGTCAGTCTTGCATAACTATCAGTATATACCACGAAAGGCCGCGGAATAGTCACCACACAAACCGATGGGCGGAACATCTCTCAAGTAGATCCAGAGAAAAAATCAAAATCAAATCCACCAAATCTGACATCATTCGCAACAATATAAGCGATCACCGACTTATATGGCTTAATTGTACCCACCGAGAAGGAACACAAATTACCCGAACTACTAACTCAACTACCTCAAAAAAAAAAAATCCATCACGCCCTCCACATATAACCTTAGATCATTAAATCTTTCCATACTAAAAGATAAAACAATCGGAGCTTAATACCAAGCCACTCTTCAAGAAATCAATAGTAAACATCTCTCAAAATACGGGTTTAACAAGCTTTGGAAATTAATCCTCAATAGTTTGAAAGTTTCATCTCAGCAAATTCTTACAGTTCAGGTAGCTTGGACTCCTCAACGCAGAGAGGCCCTAGCTCACTTTAAAAGTGCAAAATATATCCAAAATGTTTATCCAGAAGATACCCCTGCAGCCTATCACTTAAGAGATCCCTTGAATATCAAGAAATTTTCACTAGGCCGGTAAATTGTAAACCATCCGACAGATTGCATAAAACATACAACATTTTTAAACAATACAAAAGAAACAACATACAAATTTCCTGCTGGCATTTCGAGTTGCAAAAATCCGAAAGTGAATGGCCAACGCTCATAGAGTAAACCGATCACCATCCACTAGGATCGACAATCAAATTGCTATGATCGGGGACAGACTACCGAAGGATCAACATTTATGTCTGCCCCAATCCTACCAAGCCGCCCTCTTAGCCAACCAATCTATAGATGATTATATGTACACTATTCGCAGTGTTCTTGATGAAGAATGGCGAATTGGCATCCGAATATTCATCCTGTCTCTTGACCTAGCAAAAGCCTTCAAAATAGTTAATGAACCTAAGCACATTACCCGACTGTTTACATCAGTATATACCCTAGTATTTAAGCACTACTTACCGTAGTCGACTGGTTTCCCGAACTCAAACTAGAGCAACGCGACAGTCTCCAACTACCGTTTATTCCTGCCTATGCTGATGACCTTATCTTAATCACTCGAAATATCACTACATACTTATATTGATCGAACTGATAACCGACGTAAAATTCGCTGAATTTGACTTAAACCCCAAAAATTCAAAAACCCTCATTCGAGACCCAGATCCATCATTTGAACCCCCCACTAACCTGATTTTGTCCGGTATCACATTTTCCTTCATCAATATGATGCGATACGATACCTATAGGTACTTATTTAGGGATTGAATCGGTTCACCGCGAAAATAAGCTCACCGCTTTACGTTATACCGCCTGCTTAATTCACCGTTTTTACGATTCACCGTCATAATAGTTCACCGCTTACGATTTACCGTTTTCACTATAATTTTTTTTGGGACAATTTAAACGGGCATACAAGAAAATATTAATATTTGATGGGGGATCGATATAAAATATTGCAGTGTCATTAATAGATTCTATATATAATCCGCACCTACGTGCGGCACGCAGTGCGACATGTTTGCTTATCCTGGCTCCTAAGTTAAATTAGGGATCTCCATTTTCCAGAATATTTTAAAACTAATTTAATTTTTTTATTTATAAATTTGTTGCCAGTTAATTATTTTTGTGCGCGGTGAAATTTGCTGTCGGTAAACCGTCGCGGTGAAATTTGCTGTCGGTAAACCGTGTGCGGTGAACTGTTAAGCGGCGAACCATGGGCGGTAAACCATGAGGCGGTGAACCGTACCCAACCCACTTATTTAACACCTCGACTAAGTAGACCATTCACTATTCGGACTCGATGCCATCAAGCAAACAACTCGGTTCGACTTATGTACAACTTCATAAAACGTAACCACGTTCCAGCACAAACAGCTCTCACAATATACAACACCGTAATTGTCCCCATGCTTACCTACGACCTGGAAACACCTGCTCTAACCTCAGCAAAGTGCCGACGATTAAGAAAATACGTATTACTCTTCTTTAGAAAACTAGTCGAATTTATCACCAACAGGCCTCCATCCAGAAAAGTCAAAGACATTCTGAATGGTAAAACAATAATTAAAAAATCAAAGCGCACCGAAACAATTATTGGGGACATATTAATCGTCGGGGCTCAACCAAACTACTATAGGCGACGTCTACATATTACAGCGGGTCAGAAAAAATAGGACGTCCCTGCCTCACCTGCCGGAATGATGCAGTTCAGGAAAATTTAAAGTACTACGATAGAACTCCTCTCAATGGGGAACTCTTCAGCCTCACCGTATTGAATAGCGAAACGTAGGCGCTGAAATTTACTCAAAATCCAAATCCGACTCCAGTGAGTCAATCGGATGTGCTCATCTTGTAGTCATACAACCTGGGCACTACGCCTGATTCACTTGGGGAAACCTCGTAACACAAACGCATTGAAGCCAACTTAAAAAGAACCGTCAAATGATGTTCACCCTTTGCGATTAATATAATAACCAATACAATGATATCAAGTATTTGATTTTGTTCAACATTCATAGATCCGGTTTGGCCTGATAATGACTGAAAGAAGCTCGTGTGTTGTTTTAATCAATCGGCCGAATAAAGCATGGTTTCCACGATGGCAAGGCGAAAAAATTAGTCAAACTAAAAAAAGAAAGTAAACATTTACCAATAGTACGATAGAGACAAAATACCATTTTGACAGAAAAATTGGGACGTCCAGTTTTTAATATTTTAATTCAGCACTCCGAAATTGGACGTCTAATCCGAAAAAAAAATGAAATGGATCATCATTTTTCGGATTAGCCGCTGATTTTCAGAATTCATATGTCAATTTGAAGAAAATTATCGGAATAAAATAAATTTCAAAATAGAACCGTTAATTTGGAAAGCATTAATCCAGTAATGGATGTTAATAAAGTTAAAAAATGTAAGTTAAATTATGAAATGTCTCCAAATGTATATCAATCCAAACACAAACAAAGTTATAGGTGATGAAATCTCGAAACGTCAAAAATAAATGAATAAAAATTCGGTGTAACGACTTGTTGCTGTTTTACTCACTCTCATGTTATTTTTTTTATTCCTTCCTCTTTTTAGTTTGACTAATTTTTCGCCTCGCCATCGTGGAAACCATGCTTTAATTATTTTGTTCCATTTTCAGACATTCAGCAACAAATGGAATGCGCCAATGTGCTGTATTGTTTGAAACACTTTCCGAAGACCAAACTTCACGATTTGCACAACCGATCGTTAAATATTCTTTATTGGATCCATCATCGTTCATTGACTTGTTATAACATTTCACAGCACGTATGTACTCATTTTACCCATTCCAAAACTGGCACTACCATTTTTGCACCTAGATAAATAGATCTCGCAAACATTATTCTCTCGCAAAATGAAAAAAACACAACTTTAACTAAAACCGTTTTACCGTATTTGTATTTAATTTATCCACAACAAATACTAAACTCCAATTTGGTGGATTGTATTCTCAATTCTATTCCAGTTAGAGAAAAATTCATAATGGCGGTTGTCAATTCATTTTCCTCTTTGTACAATCGGCAGTCTACCAATAAACCACCGCAAGCATCTACAAGCAGGGCCGCGTCGACGTGTGGTCGAGGTGCGCGGCCGTGCAAGACGCAACATTTTTAGGGGCGCAAAATTTTAGCCGCAAATGTATTTTACACTCAAATGGAACTTACTAAATGTTGAATACAAAATGTAAACATTTTTTATCATCCTGTATTGCATTCTTCTTCTCAGGTCTACAAATATATTTTATGTGTCCGTGTGTTTTTTGGTTATACTTTAATAATGGTAGTGGTAGAGCTATAATTAGAGAAGAGAAATTAGTTTCGCCTCAGTGTTTCGATTTTATGTAAAGTCGACACAAGTATATTGTTACGGTGACACCTAGGATAGAATAGAATAAGTTGATTGTTAGCACAAAGTTCTACCACAAACGTAATAATATCCAGACGAATTATTGGGAGAGAAGGTTTGGTCGAATACAGTGGCTCCATTTTTCATATTAGTTTATTTTTTGTAATCTAATCGAGGACCCCAATATATTTCAAAAACATTTTCATTACTGCCGACTATTAAGTTTTTTATTTAAATTACCTGAAATCTCGCCTTTAAACCATGATATTTTTTTTGTTTGTGATTGTAATAGCACGAAATAACTTTTATTGTAATCTGCAATGTATTTTTAGTCTCGGAATATTTGGTCAGTAATAAAAATTATGGTTGTGAAAATAACTTCTGCAAACTTAACGCATCGACTGATTATTATTTCAAAATTTCCAAAGAACAAATTTATTTATTTTCCAGCATGTTTTCAGAGCGCGCAAAAATGAAAGATTTAAAAAAGAATATTGTCTAACTTTGTATTGTTAATACCAGCGTTACCTGCAAAGATATGTATGTCGAACAAAATCCATGTCGTGAGCATAATAAGGCAGCTTTAAATTTCATGATTTTAGAATTAATCAGGAAACATTGTACATGATTAGCTGAAAAAAACATACAAAAAAATTATAAAAACGATCGAATTCCGAACTGGCGAATACTATTGCAAGGCAAATAAGTGTCATACAATTATTTCTCGAACTTCAGTTTCTTTTAATATGTATGTTAAGTTTATAAAATTTGTTTGAATTTGAATTTTATCTTTTATAAATTATTATGTTTTGAAACTCTATAACTATAAAACTTGAAACTGACATTGATGACATTTGATGAACTTGACATTGATGATAATGCCATCTACCAATAAGTAGAAGTCAGATATATCGAAGTAGCTAATTGAGTTCCTCGATTGAAGTATAAATTTTGCTCAATACAATTGGCGCAATTATCAGTCAATTTGATGAAAACCACGGCTTCCTTCGTCAATAATTCGCCTGGATATATTACGTCTGTGGTTCTTCTGTACTAAAATGAAATTTTCCATGATAAAAGTTTTCTAAATTTTTCTAAACTGTTCTTATGCTTGGGACATAACATCGGCAAAAAATACCATAGTATCATTTTCCAAATTATCTACCAACCAAATAATTTTAATTGATATAAGCTCCTCCTACATATTTCATACTTTATAAGCTCAGTATGCAGCTCGAGCTAAGATACATTTTAGCGCGGTCTCCACAAGTCTCCATTAAATTACAGATAAATTGTCAAGCTACAAATTTGTGTAGAAATACATTTTGTTGATTTTGTTTGACTTTTATTCGTTTGTTTTTGAATGAAGTTTTTTTTTGTTTTATTACTTTTCGATACTTGTAAAGAATTGTCCAAAATTACTAAACAGTTTATAAAAGTCAGTTTGTATACACAAAATAATGGATTCCAGTGACGAAGAGGATATAATTTTTATTGGTGGTGCAGCCATTGCTGCTCTAAATCTAAAGCTGTCCTGTATCTAAATACTCGATTTCGTTATGTTGGTCGGCCATTTTAACTTATGTCTTCTTTATACAAAAATAAATGAATTTTACTTCGTGCCTACTTCGATTGTAAAATGAATCAAAATTCAAAACCGTCAAAATTTATCTTCAAATTATTGTCCTTTTGAGATAAATTGCGGCTAAAATGTTTAGAGAATTTATAGTGGCGCAATCTAGATTTGAATGAAACAACTGATACTTTTTCAATTTTTTCACGCAAAAATGCATACCGCTCAGCGAAATTGTCAGCTAAAAAAAATTTATTTTAAGAACATTTCTTTTAGCGCGAGCTGCATACTGAGCTTTAGTTTAAAAAATTCTAAAAAATGCTAATATGGTCTTTTTTCTGATCCGATGGTATTTTTTTCCGATGTTATGTCCTAAGCATTACCGGAACAATCATGAAATTTCAAGAAGGTTTGGTTTGAGTATATAAGGAGTGAACGAATTCGAATTAAAACATTAGTTTTTGGTAAGCGATATTATGAAGAATAAAAAGGAATTAAAAAGTGATTTAAAAAGTATTTTAGTGGGATATAAAAATTATAAGTGATCAGTAAAATTGTGTGAAAATAATAAAAAGTTGTGAAGTATCGTTAGTAAATTGTGTTGTAATAATTGATGTGCTCAAGAAATAAATTTGTTTGTGATAAATTAAAGGGTTTTATTTTATTCACAATCCAGTGATTCGAATTTTGATTGACAAGGCAAAAACGTAACACTATATTTAAGTATGAGTAAAATGAAAAAAACATGTCTACACACGAATAGAAATTTAAATTTTACTGCGTATATTAATAAATTGACTCGATTTTAATTCGATCTTAAGTGAGATATTTTGTATTCAAATTTTATGCACAAACTACACAAATATTAATAACATGCATTTCA
This sequence comes from Tipula helvola, assembly GCA_963556165.1. Classification (NCBI taxonomy): domain Eukaryota; kingdom Metazoa; phylum Arthropoda; class Insecta; order Diptera; family Tipulidae; genus Tipula; species Tipula helvola. The sequence goes on from OY744481.1 coordinate 31,973,721, forward strand.
GTCCGGAAAACGAATTATCAGTTTAGAAAAACAACAGGAACTATCGAAATTCCTTTCGGAAAAACGGAATCTATCATTCGGTTAGTTACTTTTTGTTATCTCTTAATTAAATCTATCTATGTTGATTATTTTCTTTATTTATTTAGGTTTTTACATAATTTCATTGAAAAAGAATCACATCCAACAAAAAGAATCAAATAATTAAAAATATTTAAATGACTCGACGATTGCCACATTAAACCTTTAATAAGACGAGAGTGAAGGGGACGGGTGTTGAGGGAAATCGAAACGAACGTGGTGTAATCAAAACGAACATGCCGTAAAATTGGGATCCACTTTCCAGCTTACAAATCGAAATTGGCAAACAACCATGACTTCTACGTCAGACTGTCGTTCCATTCTTACTATTAGCATTATTTTCTAGAATTACCCACATCAATAAAATATTGATTAAATAAGATTTTATCTGGAAAAAAATTTATTTAATGTTACATGAAAGATTTAATTTATTTTTGTTTTAAATTTTGGAAAATCCTTATAAAATATATAAATAAATATTCTTTGTGGGTTTTTTTTTGGGATAAGTTCAAAAGGAATATTTATTTATATTGAAACATCTTTTTCTAAATATAAATTTTTGGTATTTTACAAATAATTTACGTTCGGTTTGTTTCTATTTCAAAAAACATAAAACATTTTTTTTTGTTTTGTGATTTTCAAAATATAAAACCTAATAAAAATTAATTCTTTAGATTAAAGCATATTGTTTGTAAAATTGTTGAAATCTTGGTATATTTTATCTACTCATATAGAAGGTACATGAAAACAGGAACAAAAAACAAAAATTAATTTTCCTACACTAATATCGATAAAAGTTTTTAATTTTTTCCCAAAGTTTTGTTCTATTAATTTGTTGGTTATGTTTCGAGAAAAAAACTTTTCAGTTTTTCAACTTTATGGTTTTATTTTAGTTTATATGGGAATCGTGTATATACATTGTAGATATGTTCACATATGCTTTCACAATATAACATATAGATTATATAGGTACCGGGTGTTTCTTTTAAACTGAGACGATCAAATATCTCGAAAAATAGCCACTCTACGGAAAAAATGTCCATAATCAAAATTTAATCAAACCGCGGGGGAAATACATTAGTGCAAAAAAATAGTCCCCCACCCTCCGCTTTGTAGGTGGGGCGGGGGTAACTTTTAAACTAAGATAGGAAGCCATATTTTTTATTGCAGATACGGATTCTACGACTAAAAGTACGTATAATTTGAATGAAATATTTTGTTCGGTTCATGATAGATGGCGTTGTAATCGACGAAATTCAATTTTTATCTCGGATTAAATATCTCGGAAAATAAGCACTCTACGAAAAAAATGGTAGAGATCAAAATTGAATTATTCCGCGGGGGAAATACATTAGTTTTAAAATTAGTAGCCCTCACCCCTCCATGTAGGTGGGGCGAGGGGTAACTTTGAAACTAAGATAGGAACCCCTATTTTTTATTGCAGATTCGGATTCTACGGCTAAAAATACGTAGGATTTGTCTGAAACATTTTTATCGATTCATGATAGATGGCGCTGGAAATATATTAGTGTTAAAATGAGTACCCCCACCTACAAGGAGGGGGTGAGGGTACTAATTTTAACACTAATGTATTTCCCCCGCGGAATAATTCAATTTTGATCTCTACCATTTTTTTCGTAGAGTGCTTATTTTCCGAGATATTTAATCCGAGATAAAAATTGAATATCGTCAATTACAGCGCCATCTAACATGAATCGAAAAAAATGTTTCAGTCAAATCCTACGTATTTTTAGCCGTAGAATCCGAATCTCCAATAAAAATTTTGATTATGGACATTTTTTCCGTAGAGTGGCTATTTTTCGAGATATTTGATCGTCTCAGTTTAAAAGAAACACCCGGTATACAACTGTATATGGCACGGATTCGTAATTACTATAATTTTCCAGATCAATTCCAAACTTGTGATTTAGTGGAAACATTAAAATAATCGCCCGACTAAATTTTAAAAAAGGACTAATTTAATATTGTGGAGATCTTCTTCTCCATTCCCTAAAAGTATTTAGTTTTGTTTGTAGTTTTAATTAAGTGCTGTCAAAAACATGAATTGTAAAGAGCATATCTACTCAACAGTAAGACGTTTTATAGAAACAAAAATTAAATATTTCAATCATAAATCTCTGCACAAACATGAATCTCTTTCGAAAATTGTTTAAATTAATTTTAAATAATTTTTCGAAATTTTACGATGGCGTCTGCATATAGATAGCATAAATAATAAATCCAATATAAGGAACATAAAAGAAAAACATAATTTCCACATCATCACATGCTCTAATGTTCCACAGTACATAGAATTGCAAATGTCGTATTTTTTACCCCCAAAGTAAAAAAATTGTAAATATGTATATCATAAACATTTACAAATACACCAACAACATTTTTGGATTTCTGCTCATTTTTCAATGATTTTGGGGTGTAACAATTCGGTGGTCAGCATGAAAACTGTTTTAAGTTAAACTATCATCTTCAAACCATTTTTATTGTACAAAACGATTATTAAGGTTAGATTATAAATCTCACAAACAATGGAAACAATTTTGACCCCATTAAAACTAGATATTTTTCCAGGTTCAAAGCGTAGTAATTTTAAATAAAAAGTCATAAATAAATCGTAGCACAAAAAAAAACAACTTGTGAAATGTAATTTGTGCCATCGATTTTATTCATCATCTTCAGAATTTTATTCATCGTCTTTTTGTTGTGTTACAGCTAATTGTTTTCTCATTAGCAATGAATTCTACACAAGAATTATTTCATTCAAACACGATGAAATAATTTGGTTAAGTGAACATTTATTCTTAATATATCCACAATTAATTATTCAAAACTTAAATATTTCGGAAGACAACACACAAATCTATTTTTATCATTGAACGTTATTTTTTTTTATTCTAATTCGTTTCGCATGCGGGCTCAAACAACATTCATCCTTATGCGTACTTAATCATCGATAAAATTAACAAGATGAGTTTTCAATGGCAGTAACAAATGTTGATGTGTACATAAATATATGTATGGATGATGTGTAAACGTAAACAAAATAAAGCTTCCTTTTTTTTAGATAAGCGTTGCTGCGTCTATACATAAGCACAATCAAGAGAAAATCTTCATAAAATGTGCTGAATTTAAAAATACGCCATATACATACACAACACACATAACTAATGAAGGAAAAAAAAAAGGAAAACACTTGAAAAACAAAAATAAAAAAATCAGAATTATTCATTAATGAGATAAGGTTTTCTCTAAATATATTATAGTGGTACACATATATCCTTGCCATATACATATGTATTTACAAACGTAGGAAAAGAGGAGATAAATTGTAGTGATTATTTTGCCTTTCATTAATTGAACAACAGTTCTGTAATAAATGATCAGAGATACGGACATATCGGTATATAGACGTAAGGAAGCATAAAACAAACAAATAACAATTTATGTAAGTTTTTCTTTGAAGCATATACATAAAATCATAAAATTAATTATGTAAAAGTGGACATACGTGACCAACAACTATAAAATTCCCGTGCTGTAATAATAAAGGTTTATCTGATATTTTATTAACAAAATGTCCTTAAATTATTCAATTGTTATAGTTTACGGGGCATCTAATTATTTTTATAAAGTTTTTAGTTAAGAACCACCACAGTACAGTGGTGATCAAAACCGAGCAATTTTAATACTTTCCCAAAAAGTAAAATTAGAAAAGTTTGAATAAAATTTCAGAAAAATTGTTAACCGCTCTCGCTAGCTGTATTTAGTGTTTTGTAAAATTAAAAAAAGCACGTTGGTAAAGTTTTAGATATTATATTAGCAATAGGTTCTGTTGTGGTGGACTTTCGGTAGGATCGGTTGCATATTAGAAATTACACGAATTAAATTAAAAAAATTGGTAATTGATAAAATTTGCTTACACAGTTATAGAGTTGTGTGAATGTGACGAAGAAAAATTTGTAAGAGAGTTTACCTGATTAGTATAATTCGCTAATACAACTTGTACAGTACATTCTGTATATATAGAATGTAAATTGTGGTACAATCAGTCCAGTCGCTGCGCCCTGATGAGAAGGATTGTTTTTTTCATAATCATAAGCCCATCAGTTCGAAACTGGATTAAGTAGGTTCGCTTACAATTTGTCGGAAATAGTAACTTCAAATAAATTAAAAATCTGAGATATTTAATTCAGGCTAAATTCAGGCTTATTCAGACCCCTATCAGAAAAATAGCACACTGAATCCTAAACCTTAATCTAATCCCATTGAACATGTCTTGCACATTTTGGGGATGTGGTTTGGGTAAACAAATTCCATTTCTGAGACCCTAAACCAATTCGAACAGGCTCTTGGTAAGGAGTAGCAGTTTTTAGTATGAATTACTAGCTGAATGAAGTGGTTTCGGCGAAGGCAGGAAACGCCGACTACTGTAATGAGTTTTAATTAAAATACATTATTGAGTAAAACTGTATAGTCTACAATTTTTGAGTTTTGTTATTTTTTCAATGAATTAAAGAGGTCCATAGGGTATAGTTGTAGTTGGCCCTCGTGTCCTTCCTTGCTCTGTATTTTTTGGTGAAAAGTAAAAAATGAAAATATTTAATGCGTAATCAAATTGGATTAATGCAGTCTGCTTCAGTCAATTTTTTTGGCTAAATATTCGACTTTTCTAAACAGTTGGTAGGCTCATACTCATACCAGTCATTCATAAATGGCGATTGGTTTATAATATCGATTTCTTTTTGCCATTTTAAATTTACTTGAATTTTATAATCCAAAAAGAACAACATTACGTGTCAAACAAAATTAACGATTTTTATGTTTGTGTTGGTCATAATAATCCGGTTTTATGTTCACTTATTTGACTTATCGAAAATGTCATGAGTTATTGTACATACTATTAAAGTTAGCTGACATTTTTCAGCCGACAAAAAAAATCGATTGCGTTTTTACCACCCCAGCCAACAAATTGTTAAAGTTAGCCGATAATGCAAATTACACAATTAAAATGCCAGCCGAAAAAAAACTTTTAACCATCAGCTGAAATTTACCAGCCGATAATTTCAGGTTAAAAAAGATAATATTTGATAATCAATTCAAAGACCTGCCAAAAATTTCAGATTTGCTACGTTTAATAATCAATTTAAAGATTCCAGAAATCTTGTCACAAAAAATTTTTTTTTATAGAAAATCTTGTTTTCAAAATATTGTTTATTTATGTTAATAATGTTTTTAACTTAGAATTGTAGAGGCTAACGGCTTAAGTAACTCTCACGGGCACGCCTGAGGTCGCTGCGCTCCCCCTGCTTAGCCCTCTGAGTGGCTTTAGATTTGAACTTCGGAGGACGTAGAAGCCGGGATCAGCAAACATGTCGCACTGCATGCCGCACGTATTAGCGGATTATAGACAATCTATTAATGACACGTATTAGTGATACGTGGCCAATCCCTAATTTAACTTAGAATTGTAGAGGCTAACGGCTTCGGTAACTCAAAATCTGGAACGGTAGATCTTTGAATTGATTATCAAACATGGCAAAATCTTAAATTTTTGTCTATTACACCCGCTTAGCCCCTTCAGGCCATCCCCAAATTTGGTCTGGATCGGTTGAGAAATTGTTGCTGATGTTTACAATTTTCCTTTGGCTGGTGATAGTGCAATCTGCATTATCGATTTTTTTTTCGTCGGCTGAAAAATGTCGGGACTGTGTTCATAAACTCTACATTGTAACAATATTGTTAACAATGACAGTTCTAAAGCGTTCATAAACCTCGGTTGTAACCACAGCAACGTGCTTTGTATTGTTCATAAACCTAAACCAAAATTTCCCCTTATTGTTACAAACGTCATTTACAACTCTACTCAATACTGCCTTTCCAGCTGTCATTAAAAGAAACAATTATGAATTCTGATCGTATTGATCAATTTACGGATGAAAATAATTTATTCGATACAAATGAATACGTGAAATGAATATTGGTTCTTGTTAATTTAATACTTATTGTTTTTATTATATGTATTTATGATAACGAAGAAACAAAATTTTGCTAAACAAAGTTTGTTTTGGTAGCAAATTTGACGTTTGTAAGTTGTTAACTGCTATGTCATTTGTACAATGACAGTTGTAACAATTTGTTACAATGTAGAGTTCGTGAACGCACTCCGGCTAACTTTAATAAAGTATATACGACATCTTTCGTGATTCGGTTTTTCTAACCGACCTTCGGGTTTTTTCCCTTCGTTGGGAATTGTCCGTTTCCATAAACAAACTTTGTGCGGGTTTTGTGCTTCAAAAAATACGGGTGACTGCTTCATATAAATAGTCCTACGCAAACTACCGTTTAAATCTGTTAAAGGAAATATCGTTAATGCAAGCAATCAATTTTGTATGAAATTTACCGTCAAAACAGCTTCACCCCAAAACATATTAGACAAACCAGCATCGAATAACATGCATCTGGCCATTTCAACTAAAGTCCTATTTTTCTTTCAACAACACCATCAAAGCAAGCTATAGATTGTTTGATTTTTGTTTTTGCGCTCATTGTTAATTCTATAAGTTTAAATTCACGTAGCGTCAGCTATAGAAAACTTAAAAACTTAAAAAAAATTAAGAATTTAAACGAAGCTCTTGTTTTATAAGTTTTTTTGACATTTCAGCCATATTTTCCGTAAGACTCTTTAAGTGAATGTCAGTAATTTTCGTGTTCATATTTGATTATTTTGAATTGAGTTTGTGTTTCATTAGATTTTGAGTATATTTTCAACTAGATTGTAGAATATAGTGAATAGTGATAGTGTTTTGAATTTCAACTTAATAAGATAAATTTAGTGTTATAGTTTTTTTCATTTAGTTTATTCCTGTAGTTTATTTTAATATTTGTAGTCTTTAATAAATATTAATATATATTTAGAATATAGTGTGTATAGATAAAGTTTAGGTAAGAGTTTAAAAAATAGTTTTAACGAATATTTAGTTTAGTTTAGATTAGCCATTTCCTATAGGGGTATGTTTCTTAATATAATTTAGTAATTTATTTTGTAATTTGTAGTTTTAGTGTTTTTGTATCTATAATCAAACATGAATGCAGAAAGGCAGTTGGCTCAACTTGAAAGTCTAAGTACCCTCCTTTCCAGTTTAAAAACTTTAAAGGAATTGAAAGAAAAAAGGAGTCGCAAACGGTCATGCAGCGTACGGGAAATTAATAGAACTAGAAATATCCACGGTTACTATAAAGTCACGTTCCTAAAAATGAAAGAGGTAGATCCGGGGCAATTTTTCATTCACACAAGAATGACAAAAAATATGTTTTGTATGCTTCTGGAATTGGTAAGGACAGAAATGGAAACTTCGGGAAAGGTCCGAATAAATACAGAATGCCGTTTGGCATTGACTTTACTGTAAGTTGGGTATGTAATGTGTGTGTAACTTGTATTGATATAAATTATTTTCAGATACCTATCTCAAGGTGATTCTGTACAAAGCCTGGCTTGGAGCTGGAAAATTGGGAAAGAAACCGTTCGTTCAATTATATTGCAGACATGTGAAGCGATATGGTCGGTTTTAGGTCCGTTGTATGTGTGTGAACCAAACGTTTTCGATTACAGGGAAATTGCAAACGACTTTTGGGAGATGTGGGACATGCCCAACTGTTTGGGAGCCATCGACGGTAAACATATCGCCATACAATGCCCACCTGGAACAGGCAGCTAATTTTTTAATTATAAATAATATTTTAGTATAGTATTAATGGCTGCCTGCGACGCTCGTTATATATTTACCAATATTGACGTTGGAGCTTACGGATCCAAAAGTGATGGAGGTAATTTTTCAATTAGTTAAATATATGTATATGTTAAAATATACAATAATTTTAAAAATGTTTGCCCATAGGTATCTTTAATATTAGCGAGTTTGGCAAAAAAATTTGCAACACTAAATTGGATATACCGCCAGCAACATGTTTACCAGGGACGAATACGGAAATGCCACATTTCTTCGTTGGCAATGCAGCGTTCACCCTGACCAAAAATTTAATGAAACCGTATCCGCGTACCGGTTTATCAAACAACAAAGAAATTTTCAATAAAAGGCTATCTCGAGCGCGCAGGGTAATTGAAAATTCTTTTGGCATACTTGTGAGTAGATGGAGAATTTTATTGACCACTCTACCTACATATGCTACCCCAGAACGCAGAAAAAGTTATGCTTGGATGTGTCGCTTTGCATAATTTTCTCCGGCTCAATAAAGAAAGCTCACACATATACGTGCCGTCAAATTTTGTGGATTGGGAAGATTCCGACCATCTAATTCATGAGGGACAGTGGCGCAGCGAAATAAGTCAATCTTTGGGGTCTATAGCCCCTTCTCAAAATGTACATGTTTTGGGTGGTAGAGCAGCTATAGAAATGAGGAACCAACTTTGTTCATTTATGAACAACCAAGGCAGGTTAGAGTGGATGACGTGAGAACCACCTAAAAATGTGTACGGGCATTTTAAAAATTAAAATATTGTTTTCATTTAAAAATCAGTTCATTTTATTTCATTTCAATAATAATACATATAATTTTAATAATAAAAATATTAAAAATAAGAATAATATTGCAATTTTTATCGTATATACCTTTGTTACTATATCACATTGCTTGATATTATCAAAAGAGAGGTGATTGCTTTATGGCGTTGACCGAAGTTTGTCTTGGCGTAAATCCACCACAAATTGTAGCATTTGTGATATTGCGTAATCCTGATCACTCTCCGCTAACGGCTCTAATAACCCTAAAATGGTCTTCATAAAGTTTTCATTGATGCACGTCCTCCCTGTTGCTTGTGGAGCTTGCATCATTTCCACATTTTGCAACCGCACGGCTTCTGCCGCTGTTTTTACTGCTTCACAAGCTTCATCGTAACCAGCATCTTTCGCTATTTTCTTATTTTTATTTAAAGAAGTTTCACTAACTATCGAATTACTAGTTGAATCCAAGTCAACCTCGGAGAAATCAAATTCTGCTTCTTGAGGGATATTTGGAAACACGTTTTCCTCGTTCTAAAAACATAATTTTAATTATATATTGGCATTTATTTAAAACTAACGAATATACTTTCTTGGTTGAATAAAATCTTTTAAGAAAGACATACTGTCAAAGTATGGCCAATCTTCGATTTCGATAGCTGGGCTGCCGGTTGATTGATTTCTTTTTTTGGTTTCTTTGTTGAATCGCTCCCGAAGCATCAACCATTTACGGCGACATTCTTCCACTGTAAATAAAGGAAAATCAAAAATCTTGCAATTTGTAATTTTTACCATACTAACTAGTTAATTCTGTCGCTTCGGCTACATCATTCCAAGCTTTCGCTTTATCCCCAGTATTCTTAAAATTTTTATTTGTTTTGTCGTAGATACAACTGTGGCGTCGAACGGCTTCTATTAAAGTGTCTAGGACATTATTTTCCATCTAAAAATGAATGTAACAAATGTTAATAAACGCATATTACGTGCACCGCTATTGGTTATTTATTACGATAAATTCTTCAAATAATTATTATTTATTAATTTATACTTACAATTAAACAGAAATGTTTGCCTAAATAGCTATAACTTTATCTACATATATTCAAAATTCTCCACCGTTTACAACAAATTGTAAACAAATTTGCTTTTGACGTTTCTTTATTAAAAATTTTTAAGTTTGGACGGAAAAAACCGCATCCTTAAGTTTTCTTAAATGAAAGATATAATTTAACGAAGTTTCGTTAACTTTCATAAGTTAAGTTAAGTTTTCTATAGGCGGAAATACGGAAATCTTATCTTTCGCACTCTTAAGTTTTCTTAAGTTAAGTTTTTAAGTTTTTTTAAGTTTTGTATAGCTACCACTTAAGGCATGTTGTTTGCCTGATTTTTATTTTCCCACCAGGTAAACTGCTTGGAAAATTTTGATTATGGTTTATCGATTTGTATTGGAATTTCGTCGGAAAACACACAGCACAGTGTTTAAATCTATAATGTTTCAAAATTCCGGATTTGTACCTTGAGAAGGGTAGAATGATCCTCGGATTCTATATTGATAATTTTTCAGTATTCCTTGTCCATAAAATTTTAGGAATTTACATAAACTCAACTATTACTGGTGACCGAGGTGGAAAAGGTCTCATGTAGGCTTTTAAAGCACATATGTGATACATTTTAGTAGTTGTAAATAGACTTAGGGAGGGAGCGGTTGGGTTCCTGGAAATTTAAGCACCATCAGGCTAAAGGTGTACAAAGGGTTGATGAGGCTCCGTGTCATAATTGGGTTTGACATTTCGATCCTTATTTATGATTTCGAAAGAATAACGATATTCGATTTGACCCTAAATAAGACGACGATATTCGAATTTGATAAAATCGCAAAATCAGAGTTTTGATCCGAATCATGCAGAATGCAGTACAAAAAGTTAATAGTCTCCCAGTTCGATCCTCTCAGATATCCTTTGGTAGATGCGGAACGATAATTGAATTTTTCTCGTTATTTGGACGATTACGATAATGATAATGCTTCTACGGATTAAATTACAATTTAATTTATTTTGTGGATTTGACGATTAAATATATTTGTTATAGGCGGGTAAATCGATAATTTACCACCTTATTCAGTCTTCAGGTGATTAATCGATACTTTAGTTAATCCTACGGGTTAAACTTTAACCTAATTTGTTCTCCGAATAAACCTTTAGTTTAGTTAATTTAATAATCGATAATCGTTTCGAATTCGTTTTGAATTCGATAATTTAAACTGTAACGCGGATTAATCGATTTTTTGTTTAATCTTTGAATTTGTGGTTTTCAATATTTGTTCTGTTAATCGTAAATTTAATTTGTTTTCGGATCAACCAATTGTTTAATTTATTCTAAGGCTTGCGCGATTTACGTATTTATTTGCTTGATAATTGTTGATTTAATTTATTCTTCTCTTTGGTGATTAATCGATAATTTAATTTGTTCTGAACAACATAAATATTTTAGTTTTGTAGATTAATTGAAACTTAAATTGTATCTGTTGATTAAATGATGATTTAATTTATATTACGAATTTGCCGATGCACGTAACTGTTCTGTGGATTAATTAGCTTATTCATATGTGTGGCTTTAATTTAATTTGTGATTCAGACTAACCGATAAATTATTCTTTTCGGATTAACCGATAATTTAATTTATGTTTGAATTTAACGATAAGCGTATTTTGTTCTGCGGATTAATGGATGAATTTTATTTGGTCTTCCGATTAACCAATGATTATATTTATTGTGGGTATATATGATCGGGCGATTGACATATTTATACTGATATCACAGAATATATATAAACAGAACAATATCTTCTATAGCGCTTTAGTCCTAAGCTGGTGAACAAATATTTTCGTTATTGTTTTTTTCGATTGATTTTGATTTAGAAAAGACAGAAAAATCATTTTATATGCAATCAATGAAACAAAAAAAATTACAAAAATGTTTGTACCCACCTCTTTCTATTGATAAATAAAAATCAGTACAATTGTAAAACGAAAGAGAAATCTTTACACTTTATTATGTGCTTAAAAGAGATAGACATTCGTGAATAATTTTAGATTGTGGTCTAGTTAGCTTTGCGAAACTTTAAAATCATATCAAAGAAATAACAAAAAGAAAATTTGCAACTCCCATAAGGTTGTGTATGAGTTTGTGTAACATTTCTAATTTATTTGTATTGGTCCTTTGTTTATTTGAATCGCTAACTGCAGAAAGGGGACTATGTCTGTATTTGAAATTTTTTAGGAAGTACAAAAAACTATATATCTTTTGTTATTGTTGCACTAATGTAATGAAATCGACAACCTACATTAAGATCTGTTATTGCAATCGTATGGAACTCTAATGTTCAATAGAATTGACTTACTCACTGGAATTTTCTTGATTTAATTTTTCGCAAATGTCCCCTTTTAACAGTACCTAATAATTAAAAACATAAAGTAATTTCAACACATTAGTATATTTCTCGCTAACGTTTTTTAATATTACTGTAATAAAATAATAAAATAATAAATAATTAATATAAGGAATACGATTTCTAGTCCTTCTCGACATCGTTCTCCACAGTAGGCCATTCTGAAATATTTTTCCAAAATTGCAAATTGGTGTCTGGTAAAGGGGTCAATTGAAGTAAATGTCCCTTTTCTGCAGTAAATAAGTTTTTCAATTCAATTTTGTTCTCTTTATTTTAATGGTGTAAGTCCCATTTCTACAGTAAACGATGAGTCTATATCTAAATTATACTAAACCGTTAAAAAATGAATTTTGGAAAAAATGTAAGAAGTCCCGTTTCTGCAGTTAGCGATTCATTTGTTGATTTGATTTTAAAGTTTCGCAAAGCTAACTAGACCACAATCAAAAATTATTCACGAATGTCTATCTCTTTTAAACACATTATAAAGTGTAAAGATTTCTCTTTCGTTTTAAAATTGTACTGACTTTTAATTATTAATAGAAAGAGGTGGGTACAAACATTTTTGTAATTTTTTTTTGTTTCATTGATTGCATATAAAATGATTTTTCTATCTTTTCTAAATCAAAATCAATCGAAAAAAACAATAACGAAAATATTTGTTCACCAGCTTAGGACTAAAGCGCTATAGAAGATATTGTTCTGTTTATATTCTGTGCTGATATTCGATTATTAAGCTTTGTTTTGCCTATGTTAAATATGTGCTGCGAACCAAATGGATTTCATATTTGGCGATATATGTACATACATACCATAGTTGTTCTATGGATTTACTCATAATTTAGTTTTTTAAGCGGATTAACAAATATGATGATGATTGTAATTTCATTTGTTAAACGGTTAATCTGCAAATTAACCGATAATTTAATTCACTACTACAGATTGGGAGACACGTAATTGTTGCACAACATAATTGTCACAACAGATTACGGCTTCGAACTGCACTATTTTAAAGTACAGGGGCATATTTTCACAGTTTTCGTCAAAATTAAAACGTGACAAAATTTTAGTTGCTCAAGTACTGTTTTTGAGTTGCATGCTATATATACAGATTATTGAAGATTATAAGTCACGTGATTCTTAGAAATTTTTTCGGGATTATTGAATATTTTCGAGAATTTTTGTTTATTAATTGAAAATATTAAAAATGGTAATTTTAATAAGCTTAAAATTGTTTTAAATTACAGATTTTCAGTCAATTCGAGATTTATTTGAAGTTTAAAATTATTCAAAGCTGTTAGAGATATTTTAAATTTTCAAGATTTACAAACATAGATTTTTGAGTTGCTCAGGCCACTTATCTAGAGAATTTATCCAATTACTCCATACGTCATTTTATGCGTAATTATTCTACTTCGTTATTGAATTTCCAGCCGTTAAATTTGTTTCCAGATTTTAATTAAAATTAACTAAATTACTCTAGAATGTGCGAAACTCTTAAGAGTACCATGATTTTTTATGAGTTGTGTGATTTGACGACAATTTTTAATCTAAGTGATCGCTAATGTATTATTAAACTCTGGTTTTGGAATAATGACAAATAATCGTCGAGTTGAGTTCCCAATTATGGGATAAGCTGCCCAAAAATATTAAAATTTTCTTAGGCAGAAGATTTGCATGATTTTAAAGGTTTATAGCTAATTTAAGATTTTTTTAAATTCTGAGATCGTTTGAAGCTTTTAGTACTGTTTGAAATTGCCGAAATGGGCTTATCATACCTTTACGTTACTTCGCGTCTTTTGCAAAGAATTTATCAGATTTCTCCAGATTACATTTTTTTTTTTTGAAATTGTTTGAGTTTAGCATTTAGTTATTAGACGGTACGTCTAATTCGAGATTTTCGTTGGTTTCGACAATGTTACAATCAGAAACCAAAGAACAACGCCACATATTAATGGACATTATTCCATTATTCTAGGATTTTAAATTATAAATGCACTGACAAAATCGTGAATATTTTCAACTAAAGTTTTAAGGCTTTGTTGCAAATGTTTTGATTATTTGTTTATGTAATTTACGGTTATGTGAGGAATGTGCTTTGATATAATGTCGTACCGTGCAAGCAGTGAGTTGATTATTTTAATAAAAAGTGAAATTTAATAAATATTAAAATATAATTAAAAGAAGTGTGATAAAGTGTATAATCAATATTTGGGATAATTTGATGTAAGTATATTACATTATTTTTGGTGTTAATTGTTTAAAAAAAAGAATCCCACATATGGAAAACTATTTGACTTTCTTAGGAAAAATAACAGTATTTTTAGTGATTGAAACTCTTGCATGCTCATATTTTTATAATTAATTAAACTAGTTAAATTATTATTCAAATTATTTTCTTAATATATACCTTCCAAATAATTTCAATATTTAATATTAATTGTATCTCAAATATGCAAGACAAACTTTGATGGCTAACAGTTAGCTAAATAGCGTCGTTCGTGCTAAAATGAAATATAGATAATGGATAATATTTTCTGTTGTGTTGTGATTGATGAGCTTATACATGGTTTATCTTTATACTTTCTACGTTTTTTAAAAATCTAATATACATTGTGTATTATTGTATTGCTGCGTTTACATTTTTAGAGTACATTATTGTGAGCAAATTAATATAATGAAAATACGAAAGTATTGTCTCTTGTAATGATGATAGCGCAAATCAACCTATTACCACCAATATTATGGACAGCGAGTTTTTGCTATCAACAATAACAGTAATAAATGCCGGCGATGATTTAACCAAAGTCATCGATTCAATATTGGGGGTTATCGCAAAAAAACAATTAATTTCCTGGTGGATGATCACGAGTTAACGGTAAAAACTTTGGAAGTGATTGAATTAGATGCGATTGACGATGTTTTTCATAACTATCCCAAAAGAGAAAAAATAGTTTTTAAGGCCAGTCAGACATAATTCAAAATTATAGCTCTTAATTTGTTGTTCGTTTTATGTTTAAATACCTCAATTAGAATAATCCTCTACCTAACTCGGATGCTGCCTGATCACTAAACAGCCACGTTATAAAGTGGATCAATGAACAATCCGCTACATCTAGCCAATCATCACCAAAGATCCGCACGTAAATACATAATATTATATTGTTTAACAAAATTGCATCTAATTTTTCTCTTATCTTGTAACGTGCGTTGGAATCCGATCGCGAGTATGACATTGTGGAAATATGGCAAAAAACCATCAAAGGGCGGTTGGTTATTAATTATTACGAGAAGAACAACTGCATTGATAAAAAAAACAGGCAGAACTTGGTTCATCTAATTATAGAACACGTTATGTCAAAAAATTATAGATTGGCTGGAATAGATTTTGAGATCTTGGCGCAAAATAACACAAATGTTTTCATCACTGAGTTTCCGGTACACATAATTTTAAATCTAAATATAAATTAAATTCATTTGTTTAAAGTTTATGCTATGGTACTATGTTTTTATTATTATTTCAATGTAGGATGAATATTACGTTCCTCGTAAGAGCAAGAAGAAACCATCGGGAAAGCTATACGATCGCTCCAGTAACATGTGCTATTCAACAAAGTTTTTGAAACTTTCGCATTTAAATTCAACAACCGATAAAATTTCAAAACCGTCTACTCCCGATTCCATTCGGGATTTCCATTTTTTTTGAATTTTAAGTCGTTTAAATAATAAATAATTGAATTTTTTTTTTTCATATTAATATAATTAATTACGTTACATTGTTTTTTTGTGTAATTTAATATTTAGTAATATTAAAGAAATTGTACACCATCTACAAAGCCTAGGTGGGACTCCTTATATATGAAAATAATTGCAATCAAATATTTCAAAATATTTATGAATATAAGACACATTTAAAGAAACACTTACCAAATGAAAAAAATACTTTAGAATTACTAGTTACATCTAATCAACATTTAATAGCACCCTTGGTTCAAAACGATACCCGGACCGTAAACAGAGAGATTTCCGATATTTTACAAGGAAGTAGTTCACAGAGTATTGACGTTAATGTATTAAATAGCCTTATTATACTGGAAAAAAATTATGAAAATCCAATTGAATATTTACAACAATCAAGCCTTGAGCTCGCACTAAATCTACACAGCGAGAAAACATTACCAAGAAATATGGTATTTTTCATTCAGAAATCTATTACGGAAAACCTTACCAAATCTATAAGTTTATGTTAACTTCCCTACTCTGATTATTTGTACGATAGCTTGGGAAAAGAATATAAAAGAAATTTACAGTTTTTGAATGAACCGTTTGAATTAATAAATACAGAATACAAATTTTTCCAACATATTCAACGTTTAGGTATATATTCAAAACCTAAATCTTTTGATTAATAACGTATTAGTTGAAGTTTTCATTAATGGATTCCCTTCCTTAGATAATAGTAAAGTAGAGGGCTGCTTTCTTGATATAAAATTCCAAATTAGAAAATATTTTGAGAGTGGTGACGTATTGGAGCAAACCTTAGATAATATGACTTTTAGTTCAGAAAACAAATTAAACAGTTTCATAAATGGTTCTTTATGGAATCAAAAATATTAAAATTTCCAACGAAAATTGTCATATCTTTCAATCTTTACTTTGACGACTTTGAATTGAACGAAAGTTCGCATGCTGGAAAACACTCAGTATATGGTATTTATTACGCATTTCCAACTATACCTAAGTTTCAAACATCGAAATTAAATAATATCTTTGTTGCTGGATTTGTGAAGTCTAGAGACATGAAAGAATTTGGAATTGGCCATTCTTTAAGACCCTTAATTGATATAATAAAATCTTTAGAGAACGATGGTTTAGAAATACAAACACAAAATTCAAAATTCCATTTACATTTTCTGCTTGGTCAAATATTAGGCGATATTGGGGAACCTTCCGAAGATTTAATATTGATTGATTTCCTACAAGTAAATAGCTTGCCGGTCAATTCTTGTTATTTAAATACGGGGCGCAAGGTTATAAGAGCTAAAGAATTCCCGTAAGTTGTGTAATGTACATGTTGTATATAATTTCTTTAAGTATTATCTAAATCAAAGATAATAATAATGAACAATTTTGTTCATATTTCATAATAAAGAATTTCAAAATAAAACTATTTTATTTTATTAAAAATGTTGATATGCTAATAATTTTAAAATCATCCTTTGAAAGTATGTTTTGAAACAAATATTACTATCCTTCAAAATAAAGCCTAAATAAATATTATTTTTAAAAATTTTCATTCTTTGAGCTAAAAGAGATATATTTTTGAAACAAAAGTTCAAAATGTTTTAAATAAAAATACGATAATCTTTAAATCAAAATCTTCTGTCCATTAAACCAAAAGGTGACAATTCTTTGAATTAAATAATTTATATTTTCAATAACCTTCTGTCCTTTGTTTTTACTTCACAATAGTTTATTCCAAATGATAAAAAAAAACTTTGATTTAAACTTTCCGAATTGTTTAAGTTAACACAAAAAAAGTTTTGCGCAAAATCTATAGGCAAAAATTCTTTAAGTTAAAGAAGAATCCTTTTTTTTTAAGATACAATTTTTCTCAGTATCCAGATAATTATTTTTTACAAAGATACAATTTTGAAAAATTTTGCCCCAATCTTAGTCGAACCTATGATAATTTAACTTATTTTATGAGGACTTTACGATATACTTGTTCTAGGAGGGATTCCAAGATTTATTTTATTTTGTGGTTTGGGTTTGGTGTATGCGGAAGTGCAAATGATTCTACGGATTAAACTTTAAGCTATTTTTTTCGCCATTTTAACCAAAAATTTAATTAATTTTCTGAATTTGGCGATTTACAACATGTTTGTTTTAACGATTCATCGATAATTTAATTAATTTTGTGTATAGTTTTGTCGATTTTATCTAGTTATTACCCGATAGTTTAATCTGTAACGCAGATGAATCGTTTATTTGTTTAATCAGTGTATTTAGCGATTTTCGTATTTGTTCTCGTAAATTTAATTTGGTCTGCGGATTTACAATTTTCTAATTTATTCTGGGAAATTCGCGATTTACCTATTTATTTGCGGATTAATTTGTTTTAATTACATGACTCATAAATGCTGCCAATTTGACGACGTACATGACTTGTCTGCGGATTATTTGATAACTAGTGTCCTTTTGTGGTATTAGCATAATTTGTTCTATAGGTTTCAACCGATGATTCAACGTATTCTGTGTATTTAACGATACATATTTTTGGTTTACGGATTAACCGAAACGATAAATAATTTTTTGTTGTTTTAGGTAATTGTTAATTTAAAATTATCAGTTTCAATTTGTTACAATTTGTTAAAATTATCAGTTTCTACACATAACTGAATCTGAATATCGCCAAATCCACAAAATTTATTAAATTACTCATGAATATATAGTAAAATAGAAAATAATTTACTCACTTATCACAGTTAGTTGAACCCTTGAATTTCGGGTCGGACTTTTAACAAAATCTACTCGACACCGGTACACTCCAGTATCTGTACTCTTTATTGATTTTATATTTAACGTCGCTGGTAAAGCACCGGCTTCGAAAAAAGCTCGCCCACCCAAACTTTCTTCGTCAAACCAATGTCTCCCTTTTTCAAATTTTGAATCTCTAATATCAAAGCTGAAAAATAAAAATAAAACAAAAACGTTTATTAATTAAATAAAATGATTTTTATTCTGATTATACTTTGTATATAGCTAAATGTTTATTTAATAAAATATCGATAGTATATATAATTTAAATAAACTCGATTCTCGAGAAAATGTAATTAGAAATAACCTGGAAACTGTTACTAAGCGTATAAATTATTTTTTAATAGGCGTGTAGGTAGGTACATTATTTAATAACTATAACATTTAAATTCTAAACCCTTTAATATTTGTACACATTCACGCACCATTTAGCGAATTATTCGTAATAGTACAACGTTCCTATTTTAACGATGAAGTATAATTCTTTAGATAATATATACGAAATATTAGATAGTTGGAATATCCAATTTTGTAAAATCAATATTAGATACATAGAAATTTTAATTAATTTAATAAATATTCATATTATGCATATAAATTAATTAGTAAAATTTAGAAAATATTCTTATAAGGTAAATACTTCAAGCAAAATATGTTTCTTGAATTAGTTAGCATTTTTAACGCTATTCGAACCTATTTGAAGTTTTTCAAATAAATAAATCATACAATATACATATGAATCTAGAGCAACATGTATTAATTTGGGAACATATAATCTTGATGTCAATCATAAAATAAACGACAAAATAAAATTACGTTACATTTGCCATAAATACCTACTAATTTTGTAATGTTTTTGTATTTTGTTCTTTTAAACTATATACCAAAAGTCAAATACAATAACAATTATTAAATTTAAAATTTTCATTAAATTTTCTAAGAAATTAATTTATTTATAGCTTTATACAAATAGCTATGTGTGAATTGTATAAAAATATAGGGTTTTACCAAAAACTAATTTATATACAATTGGCTACAAAATATTATTTTGTAGCACCCATTACCAAGTAAAGATTTTATAGATACATATTTACAAATGTACTAACAACATATAAATATTACCTGTATACTGGTGTTGCATAACCTTCTTTATACCATATAACTAATATCACTCTATCATCTGACATTGGTGGTGTAACGTTGCATGGTAACCTTCCCTCGGTACCTTGTACTGCTTCAGCAAACATTAAGGGAACTGAAAATAAGAAAATAAAATTTATTAAATCTACGATAAGAGAAATTTTATTTTAAATTTATCGACGAGATAAAAAAATAATAAATAACAAAATAACGCCACCGCGTTTCTTTATTATCTCTGAACTAGCTGTATATTTCTATATACATAGTTACTATATACCTTAGTGCGGTTTTCTTCATTTCGAATCGCTTTTTTCTTATATTTTCAACTCGTTATATAATTTCAAGGTTTTTCTGTTTACCAAAACAGTGTTTTTTGCTTGGTATTAATATTGTCAAGGTAATTTGATTTCGCTAAACAAAATCAATATTAATTAATTAGCTAATTAAATACGAATTTGATGTTGTTGATTTTGTTAGATCAATGTGGTACTTACTTAATCAGTGACATACGTTCGTTGTAATCAGCAAAAGGTTATAGTATACAACAATAAAAGGATGGATTCATAAAAGGTTAAAACTTATTTTGGTCTTGTTTTAGATAATCGTTAACAATGGTTGGCTGATGAATGCTTTTTTCGCATCTTTCTTTTCAACTAAATGTTTCTCTGGCACACGTTTAACTAAGCTCTACTCATCTAAAAACCTCGTGAGTGCTTATTATTTTACGTTATAGTTGGAGGGCCAAAAAAATGATTTGAAATAAAAAAAATTGAATTTAAACTAAAAAATATGTTCTTTTGAAAAGTAAATTTGATTTTTTTTTTTTTGATTAAAATTAATTTTAAAAATTGTGATTTTTTAGCGTATTTGATTTGAACATTTTTAGAAAATTAGTTGGTTCTGTTTTTTTGATTGAGATCAGTATTTTGGCTCAAACGAACGCGACAATGCAAATGTTTAAAAAATGTCTAGACTGACTGAGAAACACTTTCATAATTTATTTAACGTCTACTTTATTGTGGTTGGAAAAAATAATTAATAATTTTTTTTTTCACTAACACTACCGTAAAAAATCGGATCTGGACTGTTAACTGAACTGCTCTTGGACTATTAACTCAATTACAACTACACTCAGAGATGACCAATTCAATGGTCAAGCTACGCAACTGCCTATTTTACTATTGGCAAAAAAGAAGTAAATCTTTATTTTCCGTTTTCATCCCAGTACTACGCTAAATTCAATTTGTAATTATATTACTGGAAAACAACAGCAGATTTGATTAGTCGAAATTACCATCTATCTCTCTGCAGCCCACAGAGCAGAGCCCGCCTGAGCTGGCATTCATATCTTTTAGACTCGAAGAACTTGCAAAGTTTTATAATATTCTAGTAAACTTGGCTTCCATCGTCGTTCAAATGTCTCAAAATCGGAACACCGGTCATGAAGAGATTAATCCATAACAACAGCACTTTATATAACAGTAATTCAGTAAATTCTAAATATTTTAACTATAGTACAATTCTAATAATTGTTTCACATTAAATTACAAATATTTTTAATTTTGATTCATCCAGTCCTATCAACAACATCAATGCCCCTACCAAGCTCAGTAATGGCCTGACAATATTGTACTTTAATTTATAGAGGGATACGCTCAAAATCAAATAATTTCGACCTAGCATCTTGCAATCCAATCATGATATAACAGTTCTGACCGAGGTATGGTTCACGATGAATTTTAATTTCGCAGAAATTTTCCTAAGGTTAAGGTTTCAGTACATGGTATGGTGAGTGCTTAGTTGACACATTTTGAAAATGAATGCACAACTCCAAAGGAACCGGATAAAACATAAGAAAACAAAAAAAATGTGTTTTAATATTGAGTGTTACTTCAAAGAGCTTTTATGGAACTGTATCCAATAAATCTAGCAACATATTCCAGATGAATGTCCCTATAATGTATCGTTCAGCTGTAAGAGAGCCACTATCGACAATCATTAAATGTGTACGTGCACGAAGTCACATTCTGTACAAAGCATAATTGAACCTAGTATACTGAAACTTGCCGCAGTGTCATATGGGTTGGATAGTGATGGCAGAAAGTCACATGCTCGAAACAAAATTACCGAACTAAAAATGGTCGAAAATACAAATCTCGTTTTGAAAAAGTCGAAAAAGTAATACCTCGAACAAAAAAATCTTGAACAACAAATATTTCGAATTGAAAATCTCGAAAAAAAATGATCGATTTGGGATCAGATTTGATATTTATAATCGGGCCGGCCCGACTTTAAATATGAAAACTGATCCAAAATCGATAATTTGCTTACTGTTACCATAGACAATCATAATAGATCTCTCATTTGACTAAAAACAGAAAATAAAAACAAAAATTTTCCATTCAAATATTATCGGTGTATTGCATATACGTATTATATTTGCAACGCATTCTAAAATCATTGCCTTATAAAATACACAACACAACGATACATTGGAATTATCAGAAGTTTTTGTTTTTTTCCTTTAGTTACTATTAAATGAGAAATCTAGTATGAATGTCTATGCTGTTACTATTGTTTGTATTGTACGTGAGTAATAATGTTATCAAATTTATTTAATTTATTGTTGACTAAGCAATTTCCATTACCGTAAATATTAAGAACTTTACGGAAAAAGTAAAATTCGAGGGTTGGCTACCTTATCTAGAAAAAATAATACAGAAACTGAAGATCCCGAAAAAAAAAATCCAGAAAAAAAAATCCAGAATCAAAAATATCAGAAAAACAAAAATCCAGAAACGCAATTATCAAATGTCTATTGAATCTGAGTTTTTCCGTAAAGTTCTTAATATTTACGATGATGGAAATTGCTTCGTCAACCTTGCAGACACAGATCAAAGGAATCGCATCGCTCATATTGGTTCTATACTGATAGTTCTACCACAAATATTTCAAGTTATTTTGTGGTTAGCTTAATTCGTTGGGTTAGTATGGCATCGACGAATGTATTGGAGCGAATTGCGGATTTAATGCTTCATCAACCTTGCAGGCACAGATCAAAGGAATATTGCTTCTACTGATAGATGTACCAGAAATGTTTCAAGTGTTGTCAAAAGTCTAAAAATGCCTGTAAAATTGCTTTTTTTCATTTATTTTAAACAAAATGTTTTTTCCGGATTTTTTTCTGGATTGCTTTTCCGGTAATTTCTAGATTTTTTTTCGGGATTTTATTTTTCTGGATTTTTACTTTTCAAATATTCTGGATTTTAAAATTTCTGAATTTTTTTTTTCAGGAAAATGTAGTGATTCCAAATTCGATACACATTTTATAAATTTTAATTTTAATTGGTCCGCACTTTGATAATTACGTTTCTGGATTCTAGTTTTCTGAATTTTTGTTTTTCTGAATTTTTTTTCGGGATTTTCAGGTTCTGTATTATTTTTTCTTAGATCAGGTAGCTAACCCAAATTGCTCAAAAATGCTAAAAATCTCTATGAATGTTAAAATTCAGTAAATCATCAAAGCGGAGGTTTTCCTCTAAGCTAAGGTATAAAAAGTATTCAAATAATATTTCAAAAATTTGTTATATGTATTTAAAAAAAAATATTTTTTGGGATTTTTTTGTTTTTTCGGGATTATTTTATTTTGGATAACGATACCAACCCTGTTGTAACGGGATCATAATGATATCTCGCATTTCGTAATCCCGCTTTATTAAAATATCGCCCAAAAAAATACCGCTTTTTAAAATCCCATTTTTATAATCCTGCTTTTCAAAATTCCGGTTCTGCAAATAAAAATCACGGTTTTCAGAAAATTCCGGTTTACAGAAAGTCCCGGCTTTTATTTTTATCTGACTTTAAATTAAAACTCTCTTTCACTAGAAGGGGCGGATTGAATTAAAAAAAATACTTTTCCTTCGTCTTCGGGATTTTGTCCCCTCGACATTTTGTAACCTCGGGATTTTGAACCCACGGGATTTTGTCCTTCAGGAATACGTCACCAACCCAAACCAAACAGATGGCTCGTGAAGGGTTAGGCATAAAATCTCGGCAAACGTTATATTAAAATCAAAATGTCGAAAACGGAATCTCGAATTTCAAAATATTTAATTTCAAAATATCGAAATTTTAAAGTCTACAAATCAAAATCTGGAATGACCTCGAATACCGAATAATTATATTAATTATTCGGGATTCGGGGTCAACATTTATGATTCTTTTTACGTGAAAGTTAAAAATAATTTTAGTACAAAACTAAATAATGAAACAATATTATTAGAATCGCCACCATATCATAATTATAGGCCTAATTCCTTGGAAGATGAAGTGTACCGCGCTCCTTCCACCTTAAAAACCGTAGCTAAAAATTCCAATATAACTCCATCTGTAATCATTAGAGATTCAATAGTGTAAACATCCGCAGAATTCAGGGGATATTTTATCTTTAAAAAATGCGCAGAAAATCAAAATTCATCGAGCTAGGTACGATCACTAAACTGAACCAAAATATTTAGAGGGCATCATAATATCAAATCATTTAAGGTACTGTGAAGGTGAATTATTCATATTGAAAAAAAAAGAGTTCAACAGCAAAAAGATACTTGTTCTGGGAACAAACTTCAGCTTTTACATTTTGTCTGGACTTGACTTTTCGCGTAGTGCCAATAATTATGCGGCAGCTATTAACAATACACGGAAAAATTGAAAACGAATGTATTCTCTTCCCCTTATCTTTTGTTTGATAAGCAGCATGACAAAATGTTATTATTCTCAATTTTATTATGAGCTTTTGAAGCTGGATTGGGATTGGCATATTAAATTATCACCAATCAGCGTAATTTTTGATTTCGAAAAAATATAAACGCTGCTCAAGTATCCTTTGCTCAACGGTTTTCGCGGGTGTTTATTTCATTTAATTCAAATAATTTGGAGGAAAATTTAAAAAGAGCATCTTACTTTCAAATATGGCAGATCCGAATTATTTATCTTGCATATCAGAATGCTAAAAAGGTATTTGCATGACTTGATGAGAAGAAAAAATGTCGAGGTCTATAATGATTAAAAAAAATTAGTTTAAATATTAAAAAATTAAAAGAATTTTAAAGAAAAGAGCAAAAATTGGAATAATTGATTTCTTAAAAAGAATCGCCCTAATATTTGTACTTAACTGAATCATATCCTTAGTTCTATAAATATCCTTAAAATTCTTAAAAAAAATGTTTATATTTGTAAATTGAATTAAATTATATCTTTTTAAATTAAAACGAATAAAAAAAAAACTTTTTATAAAGAACTAATTAGAGAAATTATTCATTATTCGCCAATATTCTGAAAATCGATATTAAAAAACTGAATCAAACATGTTTGTCAATATTTTGTTTATTTGATATTTTAATTTCGCGAGATTTAAGCACTATCCTGCTCGTGAAGCAGCTCGATCACCATCACAAATAATAAATAATGGATTAATTAGCTGTAAATCTAACTGTCGGGTTTACTTACCATGTAAGGACTCGTTGAAAAATAAAATTCAATATGATAGGCGAAGACTTATAAAGGAGCCTACATTTTTAGACACTATTGATATTTATTCTAAAATTATATTATCCTGAAATTATATAAAGACACTTATATTTTAGGTGAATTATTTGTATTATCACAAAAGGATTTCGATACCAATAAAATAATTTTAATTGGAACAAGCAAAAGTTTACACTAGTTATCAACAGCTGAAATTTGGCTTATGGAAGGGCATTATGGTTGGTCCAGGAACAATGACACAACTGCTTACTATCCATGGTCCAATCAGAGATGTTATTGTACCTCTAAAATTTTGAATCATGAGTTCCAAACCACAGGAGTGCTATAGCGGCTGTGACAATAATAAAATTTATGATGAATGACTTTAAGATAGCTATGATCAATGCATCGAACAGTTTTTTCCCAAATGCTCATCACAAAGCCTGTTATTTTCAATTTGGGCAGATTTTGTACTGAAGGAACCAGCGTGAAAAACTGTCGATTAGGTATGGAACTGATGAAAATTTTTCATTGGATATGAGAATGATGAAATGTTTGTCATTTTTACCTATAAATAGTATTATGTATTGACTACTATGAAAGATTGAACCGGAAAGATGCAGGCACTGCCAGAAAATATTACCGTTGTTCGAGAAATATTATTTGTGTGGCACCAGAAATGCACGAACAGACGCCTCAAAGTCGTGGTTCGCATGTTGTCATATATAAATTAATGCGCCATTTACAGGAAGTGCATATTACCAGTATGTCACTAATCGAATAAACATTGCGTATATTTTTCGTCTCGGCCTTCTGTCCCTGTCGGCCTTTCCTACAAGCAAGCCTTTTGTTCGTGTCGGTCTTTTGTTCATGTCGGCATATTGCCTTTGTCGGCCTTTTGTCCAGATACGATTTTATGCGAGACATTTATGTAGACGATTTGCTCACTGGCTCAGGTAATGTCCAAGGTTTAGACGATTTGAAGGTAAAGAAATCCTCTTCGGGATACCAATGTAGGCCTAGTATTTTGATGGTCAAAGCACTGTCATCAATTTGCACGTATTCCTTTAAATCGTTGAATTCTTTAACGTTGGAGGACCATTTTCGTAATTCAAACCCACCTGATGATAATATTTTGATTACTTTACTCTTACTTTATCGCCTAAACCTTGGACACTATCTGGGCCAATGAGTAAATCGTCTACATAAAAGTCGTTTTTGATCGCATTGGCAGCTTCTGTGTAACATGTTAAATTCTCCTTTGCAAGCTCTACTAAACATACTAGACACCGCGTGGCTAAAAATGGTGCCGATGACGTTCCGTACGTTACACTTTGTAACTTAATTATTTTTAACGGATCTGATGAACTTTCCCTCCAAAATATTCGTTGATAGTTCTTCTCCTCTTCGTTTATTTAGATTTGCCGATACATTTTCATTTTCTCTGATCGCAAATCTATGGGTCCTGAATCGCAGAAGTATCTCCCATAGTGATTGTTGAATGGTCGAACCAACTAACAAAATATTGTTGAGTGAAAAGCCGGTTGGCGTCTTACACGAACCATCGAAGACTACTCTCACTTTCGTAGTCAGACTATCTCGCCTGATCACCGCATGATGTGGCAGATAAAAACTCTTATCATCGTCTACTTCCTATTCACCTATCGCGCCTTCATGCATATGGCCCATTTGTAAAAATTCTTCCATGAATTGTCTATATTCATGATTAAGTTCCTTATTGTTTTCCAATTTTTTTTTTCTAAATTGTAAAATCGCCTCTTTGCCACATATGAAGAATTCCCAAGTTTCACTGCTATGTTCTTAAATGGCATGCTAAGCTAACCACAAATCGTCAATCTTGACCTCGCTTAGTGTACTTTCTGTAATGCCTTTCAATCTCGTAGTCATCCGGATTACTCGCCTTGTCACATAGTTCCTCCTGTTCCCAAAATCGCCCTAATAAATGATCATTAGCTCGAGGTTAAGACTAAGGATGGTAGATGTTACTTGTGTACTTCCCGAAATTATATAGCCTAGCACTGTATTTTGCGCAATTAATGATGCCTTACATTTTCTGCCATCTCTTAGCAAGCCAAAAAACAAATCCGCCCCTATTATCATGTCGATTTTCCCAGCCTTGTTTAAATTAGGATCAGCTAGCTCGCATTTCTTTTGAGAATATTAAGATCCTTGAAAAATTTTGAATCAAATAATGAGGCTTGTGAACCACTGTCCAATAGAGCTCTGAATAATAAAATTCTTCCCAAAATAACTCTGACTCTTATCATTGCCGTAGGGAGAATTGAATGATCGTTGAAATTGGTATTTCCCATTTGAAGTATCTTTATATATTGACGGTTCGCATTTGTTTTCGATACTGCTTCTTGTTTGGATGTGTTCTCAAGGAATTCCTCTGGCTCAGTATGCAGTAGATGATGATGTCGCCGTTTGCATTTAAAACACCTCATTCGTTATCTGTAATTCCATGATAAATGAAATGATCCCATGCTGCTCACTTACATTTGCATTGGTGATTGGTGGATTATCTATTCTTCTCGTTATTGTCGGTTCAGCCTTCTCTAATGAATCGCCTCGTTTATTGAGAAATTTAATGAATGATTCGTTAACTTGGGGAATGATTTCTTGTGCGAGTCCAATGCCCAGGCGGTTTTCGTTTCGATGTAACATTTCTCAATTAATAAATATATTAATCACGTGTCTCTAGATTCAGCCTCAGGACCTAACACTGTTATGCCTCTAATATTTTCATCGCTTTTATCAGCAATTTGGCGAATATCCTTTGATTTGCCATGTAACCTTGAGTAATCAAGAAATTGTTTAATAAACATGTTCATTATATGGTCCTTATGTTCGTAGCGTTGCACAATTTTCTCCCACGCGCTACTATAGTTAATCACTGTGGTTTGAATATGCTTTACTAAATTAGAAGCTTCAGCCACGAGTAAACCTTTTAAATATTTAAATTTGTGGACCTTGAATAAATTTACGTTTTTGTGAATAGAAGACTCGTACATATCCTTAAATGACGGGAAATCAGAGTAGTTGCCATTCAATCAATAAATTTTTGTCAACCTAATATCAACATGACATATTTCCTTTATACTAAAATTCTTGTCGTGTAGATTATCAAAGTAATCCTTTTGCTGTTGTACAAATGTGCGCATCGTATTATTGAATTGTTAATGCAGATCTTGGTACATAACAGTTTTCTTTGTCGATTCAGTTTTTAAAAGTGCCTTAAGTCTGCAATATCGCCCTTCTTGCTCATCGATTTCCGATGGTTGACTATGCATTAATAACAGTTAATCTATTTCCTTAAATTCCCTGTATGAGCCTTCCAATAATTCAAGGCGAATATTGATATCTTCATTGTTCGCTTCCTTTAAATTCAGAGAGCAAACATTTTCAACACGCGTTACGGCTGCCTTCGCCTGACCACGTTTTCTACCCAAATCTTCTATTTCCTTCTGGTTGTCGGCCGTCATTATAGTAAATTCGCTACTCGCAAATAAATAGATAAATTGCAGCTATATTTATTGAACTTTTACTTATTTAGATGAACAATAAATCTAAATAACTAATTTGTACTTGGATGTAATTTTCATGATCATTTGGTCAACAAATAAGAAATATTTGTTGTAGAGATTCTATTTGACTCTTTAACGACGTATTCCATGTCAACCTACTCTAAACCAAATAATTTTTGCTCCACACTACCACTTTTTCTCTTAGTCATCGCTTGCAATTAATCCTAAAGTAATGAGCACAAAACGATAATTTTTACTCCGAATTAATTTTCAACTACCTTTCAGAACTTATTATAATGCAATAAAATTTATTTTATGCCAGATTCACTTCAGATAATAATTTTTTGTACTTTATTACACGGAAACTAGCTGTTTGTTCGTAATTTAATGTAAAAATAATTTTTAGCCAGCTTTTTTAATAAAACTCTGAAATAAAAATAATAAGCTTAATCTCTTTTATGTTGCATTCTCATATACAGGAAATTTATGATTAGTGAATGACTCGACTCATAGAACATTTTTTGTTGATTTTTTAATTTTTAATATTTTCGTTAATATTAAACCAAGATAACGTAAAAACTATAAATTTTCGTTTTTTGTTATATAAAAATTTTTGTTTATTAGTCTCAAGTGTTTAATTTAATGAAAATTTTATTTTTATAACTTCAAAAATGCTGAATAAAAAAGGAAAATACGAGTAATAATAATTCATGCAACATCATGGTAAGTTTTCTTCAGAGCTTTACATTTTTTTTTTTTTTTGTGTACACTTTATATAATAATTTTTAAGTTGGCTGTTATATAACTTTAGTCTGAATTATTATGTTTAAAATAATATTTTTTATAAATAAATTATGTTTCGACTATCACTCAAAAATATTTTTTTTTTTGTTAGTACTATACAAACAATTTCAGTTCTTGTATAGTTTTAACTATTTATAATTTTTTAACTAAAATTACCCTTGTCAGGAATGAATATTTTAATATGGCTGAGCTATAGTTATATTTATGAATATTTATTTAAATATAATTTTTAATAGTTTTATGATGTTATATCCCAGTGTTCTTGAAATAATTCTCACAGGTAATTTCGATGTATAAATAAATAATTTTTGTTGTACATTATATATGTATGACAGTAAATTTGCTACGTCCTAATTGCTGTGTAATATAAACTTGAGTTTTACAGTTTTCATTTTTAGAACTAAACCAAAATTCAAAACTTAATGATTCATCCATGAATACCCCCCTTTTAGTTTTATTCGATGCACATTAGGTATACAGATGTTTAACACAAAACTATAAATTATTTCCATTAATACATAAATCAATCAAAGTAAAGGGATGATTTTATTAAATGCAGACGGATTTGTAATTTGAAATACCAAATGTGACCACCAATTATTTCTTTAATTACAAAGCATTGTATTTAGGGAGATATAATTTTTATTTACTGTTGTTTGGTCCATCAATTAGATAGTAAAAGATGCGCAGTATACGCTAGCCTTTAATCGAATTATTTTGCTACAGCTATAAAATAATTTACAACTTAAATTGAAGCATTTGTCAAACTAATTTGAAATTTTGTATTTTATTGAAGGGTATTTCAAAAAACGATAAATCTTTAAGTATCTCTACAATATGAACAATAGCACTCAGACGAGTGTAAATAATATACAAGTTTTTTGACTGACAAAAAAAAATAATGATCAAAACGTTGACTTTTTAAAATTCGTTCCTGCTGGATCACTAAACTATTGTGATTTATTTTCTAAAAGCTAACAACACTTTTATGAATATAGATATTCTGTCATGAGTCTGTCATTGTGTGAAAAATGTACGATAAAATTCTATGAACTCGACATCAACAAAAAAGAAAACTTTGTGGCTTGATATGTTCGAAACGTAACAAAGAAAGTTGTAGTCTGATAGTCGTTAATGAGGATAGCCTGGCAGTCATCAATAAGGTTTTATGAAATAAAGGAACAGAAATTCTAATGATAAACAATTTTATTACTCCTTAACTAATAAGACCTATGGTATCACGAAATAATGCCCGCAAAGGGGTCAACAATTAGATTTTTTTTTCTATATTCAAGCGCCCAATTATTTTATCAAATTGGATTGTAATGCACAACCGTTTAAACTATGTTTTGAATAAGAGATAAAGACAATCCGAAACAAATTGTGTCTAACTTGCTGAAATGTTTGCAATTGGAATCATGTGAAAATCACATTAAATCTATCACAAGAATGGTTAAGTCTAAAACGAACGAAAATAATACGTAATAATACACTTTGATTTCAAACCGGTGAAGCAAAAAGTAATTGGGGCTTTTAAGGTTAAGAAAGCTGTAGTATCCAGAAATGTCAGTACAACTGACCTTGGAATTGAGGATGACCATACGATTTTCATTGCTACATATTTATCATATATGAAGCAAAATCTAAAGGAAGTCAAAAAACTGAGGAATGCGTAAATATGTTTATATTACATTCATAAAAACAACCATAATTAGATCAATGGCTATACTATTCAGGCATTAATTGGCAAACAATGATTAAGAAAGTGGAAAGCGAAAGACATTTTATGTCTGGCTGGGAACTTCCAATCCTTTTTAAAAATTAAAGAGATTTCATATTACAAATCCCAGCTCTGGGCGATAACACAAACTGATACAATGTCTGTACACAGCTACATTAATAAAATTAAAGAGACAGTACAGAATATTAAATCAGTGTCCAGGCAAACCAAACTTTATAGCAACTCATGGTCCGCAATCAATGCGTTCATCGATGAAAGAAAGTTAAATGAAATAACTAGAAATGACAAATTTCCAATCCCACAAATCCCACAGATGTAAAATCGGGATTTCATCAGATTCCGATGGATGAAAAGTACCAAGAAAAAATAGCGCTTTCAACGGACTAGGGACACTTTGAGTTTACCCGTATGCCCTTTGGCCCTGCCACATTTCAAAGGGCCATGAGTAATGTACTACATGGTCTAATAGGCAAAATTTGTCATGTGAATTTAAATGATATTATCGTAGTAGAACAAAATTTAAAAACTATAATATGGACAATCTTGACACAGTATTCAAAAGACCTCAGTTCAATTTAAAAATCCAATTGGACAAGTGTGAGTTTCTGAAAAAAGAAACCGAATTTCTAGGACAAATTATTACTCAAGAGGGAGTGAAACCATATTCGGATAAAATCCAGAACATACTAAGTTGGCCACTACCTAGAACGCCAAAAGAAATAAAGCAGTTCCTTGGGCTGTCCGGCTATTATAGAAGATTCATTAAAGATTACTCGAAAATAGCTCAAAATATGACGAAATATTTAAAAAAAGATACTACTATAAACATAACAGATCAGGACTACATAAAATCTTTTGAAACCCACAAAAGAGTCAACTTAACTGACCAGATATTAGCCTACTCGGATTTCACAAAACCTTTCATATTGACGACAGACGCATGAGATTTTGCTCTGGGTGCAGTCTGCTATCATTTGGGCTGTTAAAAAATATGAACCATACCTTTACGGTAATAAGTTTATTTTGGTCACAGACCACAAATCCCTAACGTTCATAAAAACTTCTGAAAAGAATGCAAAAATTTTGAGGTGGCGGTTAGAATTAGAAAATTATGACTATGAAGTCGTATATAAGGAAGGTAGAGCCGACGTTGTAGCAGACGCGCTCAGTCGCATACCAACGACGAATGAGATCAATCTCAATGAAGAATGGAAAACATTTTACGTGAACCAGAAAGTATGGAGCGAAACCCGTCCAACAGTGAGAGTGAGGTAGAAACTGTCCATTCCGCAGATACCTCAGACCA
Organism: Tipula helvola; assembly: GCA_963556165.1. Taxonomy (NCBI): domain Eukaryota; kingdom Metazoa; phylum Arthropoda; class Insecta; order Diptera; family Tipulidae; genus Tipula; species Tipula helvola. The sequence goes on from OY744481.1 coordinate 32,006,379, forward strand.
TTATTTCATACATTTCTCAAAACGTCCTGTAAACTATTACAGAAACCAAATCATATTTAAAATTTCCAGGATAGAAACCATAATCACAAAACAAATATTTCAAAATTTTAACAGAACTATTAATTCAAAAGAGGTATTCGGGAAAGAAGATATTCTCGATTATTTAAAAGAATTTCACAATGGTAAAGAGTCGGCCATCTTAGCACCGGAGGCACAGTGCCAGATAATCCAGGAAGTATTCAGAGATAACTTTTCAAGAAACGGTCATTTGGTTTTCACCACAAAAATGATCGAAGATGAGACGAATGAACTCCATCAAAATTCCATCATCGTGAAGGAGCACGAACGGGCCCCTTAGAGGGATAAAAGAAGTAGAAAGTCAAATTAGACGTTCCTATTTCTTCTAAATATGGTAAAAAAGATAAAAAGTCACATAAACGCTTGTAACATATGCTATATGGATAAGTATGACTGGAAACCATACAACATAAAAATATCCCCTAGACCGGTTACGAGGAAATCCTTAGAAAGAGTACATATTATAGATATTTTTAATATTAGCAAAACAAATTTTTTATCTATAGTAGACGCATTTTCGAAGCATCTGCAGATGATTCAAATAAATACAAAAAACTTGGTGGATGTAACTAGCGCCCTAACCAAGTATTTCACACAATTCGGAATCCCCAATACTATCATGTCGGACCACGAGACGACATTTCAGTCTATTCAATTCAAAGAATATTTAAGTAAACTAAACGTTAAATTGGAATATGTACACCTCTTCGTCCGAATTAAATGGACAAGTTGAAAAGACTCATACAACGGTGATTGAGATTTTCAATACAAACAAAGATAAATTTCCGAATTCCAGTATTCCAACGGCTATCGAAATGTCAGTAGCTTTATATAACGGCTCAGTGCATTTTCCACTGGCTACACGCCTAACGAGACTAATCAGAATACTCTAACAAACCCCTACGAAATTGAAAGACAAGCCAATGATATATTTAAGAGTGTAAACCTAAATATAGAAGGAGCGATTAAAAATATGGAAAAACAAAACAATAATAAAGAAAATCCGCCAAATTTAGCGGAAAATCAATTAGTATACGTGACAATTAATGGCATTCTAGAAGATATCCAAGAGGCGATAATAAGGCAAAATCACAATTGCCATAAGTAATAAAATTCTATCATTAAAGGAAATCATAATGATTAAAGATTTAATGGTCAATCAAGATGTAAACATCTCCTTACCCGATGAAGCACTTGAAAACGCCAACCCAAAAATAGATATTAACGATGAAACTCTCTAGTACGTATTACATATCCTAAAATTGGAGGAAGAAAGCTCAACGGCAATGATGATTATACCATTAACGGTTAACCACACAATCATCAAGACCTTCCCAAAACATCTTATTAGGTCAAACCAGAAACTGTTAACAACTTCGGACTACAATAGTTTCCTACAAGAATACTCACAAATCCAGGAATTTGAAGACAACTGTATCAAACCATTAATAATGGGAACGAGAAGTCATTGTAACGTATCGTTAGAACTGGAGACAACAATGCAATTCATCACTGAAGAAAAGCTAATAATTACCAACGTAAAAAACGAAACATTATCTTCAGGCCGAACAACCAATCGTTAGCAGGGAATTTTTTAATTACGTTTTGGAACTGTACAAAAAAAATGAAATAAAAAGTGAAGCAACAGAAATTCAAGGCGCGCTCCTCAATCTCCAAACTACTCGTGAATTAATATCAAACCTTAATGTCAAGGAAATCGTTCAAGAGAATATAGAAAACAGGAAGCAGTTGAGAAAAGTCTATCTCAAATAAATGGGTCAACAAAACTGGATATGGTCATTATCAGGATACGTATTACTATCAACCATTGGTATACTGGCATTGATGGTCTACAATGGTATATACAGAGGTTTTCAATAAAAAATAATGTAGAAGAATCAGCAAATTCATCCACGAAGATGACGGATGCTTCTGCAATCAAACAATTATCGAAGTTCCTTGATTTTAGGTCCTAGTCATTTGGTTTTAGGTTATAATACATATGGAAACTACAGTGACTTCAATGAAACAATTTAAGATAAATATGCGGTAGTGTGTTGTATATAATTCATGTAATTCAATTTCATTTTATTTTCAGGGTTTGTCGTCTTCAGTGGCTTCAACAGCGATAAAAAACATTTATTTCATATGGGTTAAATGCTTGGGAGAAGTGCCCGGAGGAAGTATAGATTTGTCTTCAACTTAATCATCAAAACTTGTATATAAATGTGCCATACCATGTATCCGCAACCGCCGATGAGTTTTTCAGATAAATAATATTAACCATATATTTTAAGTGAATACAAGACCTGGCATGAAAGTATTTTAAATATTTTGGAACCAGTCATAATTAATTCTAATGCAATGCAATTAGTCTTTGTAGAAGTATTAGCTCTAAACAATTTACATCAGTTAAATCATGTTCGTAACAATAATGTACAAATTCATGATCTGGTTCTCACAAATATTTCTTCTGACATTAAAGTCGTATTAGCATTAGATGCGCTGACTAACATGGATAGGTATCATCCCCTCTTATCATTTTTATACTACGGAATTTTTATACTACGACTATTACAATTGTGATTATGCAATCAGTTATAATAAAATTGATCAAATTGATTGGACTTTATGATTGGGTCATTTAAATATTAATCAGGGAGTGGACCAATTTTATAGTATAATCAATCATATTTAATGTGCATGTGCCAATTGTTACTTCTAAAAAAAATTCGAAATATCCTTCATGGTACACAAAGTTGCCTCATTAAGACATAGTTTAGGAAAAAGTATGTAAAATCACATGTAATATAAGACTACTACAAGACGTTTTCTAAGTTGAGAGCCAAAGTTAAACGTGATATATCTAAAACTCGAAGGCATTTCCTAATATAATGAACTATCCTGACATAAGAGCTACTAGTCCTAAAATTGTTTTTGACCAGTTTGCCACCTACTGCAGTTCTATTTACGACTCTGGGTCGCCCCTCCATTCAGTTGACGTTACCTCTGCAACAGGTTTAGCTTTAACAATTACACAAGATGAAGTTTTAAGTCAGCCAATACTTTTAGACCTTTGTAAAAATGCAATTTATAAGCCATTAATCTTTTTGTTTAATAAATCGTTAACTGAATGCCGTTTTTCAAGTTATTGGACCTACATAAATCAATTCTGCATTGTTGTTCTAAACTAGTGAACAGCACGGCTTCATGATGGGCAAATCTATAGTTAGTAATTTATTAAATTTTACGGAGTTTCTTTGTGATTCGATAGACCACGGTTATGGTGTTGACGTAATCTACACTGATTTTCAAAAAGGCTTTCGATAAGGTTAACCATAAGCTATTACTGTATAAGCTGCTCTATTTTGGGGTTGGGTGTGATGCATTGCATTGGTTCCTATCGTTCTGATAGGAAAATGACAGTTCAATTATTTAACTCTCAATCATATTACTTTTCGCCTATTTATAAATGCTATAGTTAGTATTTTTAAATCATAGGTTTTATTAGACTATATGCTGATTATTTGAAATTATTTAACTCTATTTAATCTTTGAATGGCTGTTATACTCTCCTAAACGATTTGAGGTGCTTATCTATTTGGTGTTTAGAGAATAACATGTCTTTAAATGTATCCAAGTGCTTTGCTCTTAAAATCAAATCAAGATGCTTCCATTCTAGTTTTAAATATTCAGTCAATTGTCACAGTTTAGTCACTAAAGATTACGTTAATGACTTAGGTGTTTTAGTTGACAATCGGTTTTTATTTGATTTAGGGTTTCTCGAAAGAATATGTTCTCATTTCACCTATTCTAAATGTATATTAGTCCTCTACAATTGCTTAGTTAAACTAATTCTAGGATATGCTTCTTGTATTTGGAATCCATATCAAGTATATAAATACAAATACCATTGAGCGAGTACAACGAAATTTTACTAGATTTTTGATTAATAAAATTAAAGAATCGTTATAAACCGTATTTTGGCAGATTGAAATATTGTAATATATTGTCATTGAATCACAGAAGAAGGTTGGCTGATGAACTTTTACTTTATAAAATTTGTAATTCTTTGATTGAAACTGACCTACAAAGTTCATTCTATTCCATAGTGGGTTTGCGTATGACTTTAGAAAACCTATGAATTCAAATTCATCGTTAATGGAAATATCACAATGAAATTAAAAACATCGGGATGAAGTCATTTGACTCACTGATAATCCGTATTTATAATTTTTGGGGTTCTTTGTGACCAATATTTCTGAAATTATTTCGAAATTATTGAAAATTTTCAAATTATTTCAATTGTGAACCAGGAAAAAAACAATTGTTTGTACCGGTAGGTGGTGGAGAAACTAAACTTGCCTGGCACCCCGTTTTTAATTAACCATCAACTGAATAGGAGAGCCTATCGCAGTTTCTTGTGAAATGATTAGCTGTTGGCTTCTAAATTATTTTTTTTTACACTAAACAACCATATACATATGTGCATGTTGCTAAAATCAATCTCTATATTTTTGTATTTCTAAATTATTTAAATTTCTATATTCGTAAAATTTTCTAATTTCATATTTGTTAATTTTCTAAATTTCCAAAATCTTAAATTAAATGTATTGTATTTAGTATTAAATGTCCAAATTAACTGATTCCTAATACAAATTTTAAATTTCAAAAATGTTTTAAAAACTCTCTAAATATCAGGATTCTTAACCCTTAAATGACACACTTAAGAAAAATCACATAAATGCCACACTGGGGTCTTTTAGATCCCGCAGCATGAAAATTGCCTATTACCTATTTCTTGAATTTTTCTATATTTAGCTTTGACAATTTTTTCCAATATAGTTTAAAGCTTACTAAAGGAGATCAAATTATTACATTAATGAAATTTTAATTTTATGATACCAAAACAAAAAAGGTTTGTGAAAAAAATAAGAAAATAGCTTGTTTTACATAAAATAACCGTGTTTTTTTAATTTTTAATATTTTTAGCCAAAAGTTTAGCGGTATACCCTTAAGATAGTATCTTTTTAGATAAAAATAAGTCTGATACTGAATCTGAAAAACGGTATTTATTTTGCAATATCAAAGTTGAATTTTTTCTTATCGTCGAAGATGGCCGACCACGGCTCTGGCTAGCCGCTTGACGCTCTCCTATATACAAAAGCCATTGATCTAAAGTACCCTCTTCCATATCTTTCTGGTCTACTTCCACGGCACTCTGTGGAGCAACGCATATCGAAAAGTCTGAATTATTGCCTTTACTGTCCTCAAACACGTTATCTTGTCCTCCTGAAATCTTCGTCGATGGGTTCTATCACTTCTTGGACGGTTCGACTCTGCAAATTATACGCCATCTAATAATACGTCAAAATTAAAAGAAATATGATAAACTAAACAAATTTTAACAACGAGCGCAGCCTTACTCAAGACCAAAAACAATAAAGCAACACAAAAAACGGCAAAAACAATTTTGAAAAATTATTTCTTATACAACCCAAATATTTTCATTCAATTTTTATCAAATATGAATTAGAGATCTTACTCATATCACATTTTTCTTGTCTAGTCAAGGTCTATTAGTATGTCTCTGTTTCTTGAAAATCGGATAAGTATACCTTTCGAATTATTTTGTTTACAGGCAGATATCAGCAGCGGGGATATAGGGCATCTTTCTCGCTCTAGGTCTGCTAGAGTTAAGATGCCTAAAAATTATTCCGATTTTCACACAAATATACGTATATGACACACTGGGGTCCATTGGACCCCACCGTGATTGTGGACATTTCTACACAGCTGCTAGCAGTCAACCGGCCTGCGCTGAGTACGTAAACAGGTAGTGCAATATCTCAACTGTAGCAAGGGAGGGGACACGAGATGCATATTTCCGGAGGAAACATTTAAATATGAACGATTGGGAAACGTCTAGGGTCCACTGGACCTTAAGGTTTAAATTTGACGAATTACTAAGTTTATACTCACTTTAAAGATTTAGATCTTTCGCAGTAATTTTATTAAATTCCTCACAATACAAAACTTCAAGATTTTCCTAATTTTTTTTCTTTTCGAACTACGTTACAAAGTTCGTTAATTTATAAAATCAATAATTCCAAATAAACGATGAATTTGAATTTAACGATTTTATAAAATTTATAAAATCCTAAATTAATGTGTCTAAACTGCAGAATTCCTAAATTTGATAAAATTCTTATTTAAGCTTCTAAGGGTTTTCGCTTTGTAAATTCTTGCCACTTAGCGTGAATTATATAGTTCAGGGTTAGTTTTAAAGGGAATTTTATAGTGAATTTGAGGGTGATTTCTAGGGTAGGTTGAATGAAAGGCTATATTTTAGAGTGACTTGTATAGGTTGAATTTTAGAATTAATTTGTCGTAATTTTAGGAAGAATTTTAAAGTAAATTATTTATGTTAATCATTTATGATGTATTTTATAGAGAATTTGGATTGATTTTGGGGGGAATTTTAGCGTGAACTTTAAAGCTGGGTTGTACGGTGAAATTTAAGATGAGTTTTAATGGACGTTTTTAGTTAAGAAGGCAATATTTGGTAAATTTGGGATGAATTCTACAGAGAATTTTACGATGATACCTAAGGTGAAGTTTATAATAATTATAGGGCGAATTTTAAGGTGAATTGTGTATTACAGTAAAGGTCTATTTATATTTATTTTATTATACACTCCCGAGCAACTGAATCGACTAAAACCTGAAGCGCTCACATAAGGGCGAGTTTTGTTAGAACGGTCAAATTGATTTTCATAAGACATTATTTTTTTGAAAGCCTGATATTTTTGCTTTAAAATGACACTATTTTTATGAAAATTGGTTTAGTACTTTTTTTTGTAATGAATTTTGAATGAAAACGCAACCAAAATTGATGATTAAGCAAAAAATATTGGGGGTGTTTAAAATTAAATTACAACAAAAAACTCAAGCAAAACAAAAATAATTTTATTGGTTAATAATAAGTATGGCCCCCCCTTGCGTCTACAACGGTTCGCATGCGGTTCCCCATTGACCTTATTAAGGTTTTGGCAAATACTTGGGGGATCGCACCCCACTCCTCCTCTAACGTAATCTTCAGGTCACTGATGTTAGATGGTACCGGATTTCTAGCTGTTCGTCCCATAAATGCTCAATTGGACTCATGTTCAGACTGAGTGCTGGCCACCTCATCGTCTCGAGTCCGACCTCATCCAAGAACTGTCGAGTGGTTCGAACTGTGTGACACCGGGCATTGTCATGCATCAATATGAAATCTTCCCCTATATATCCTGCATAGGGCACTACATGATCCAAGAGAATGCCCTCGATATATCGTTCAGCGGTCAGACCTCCTTCACGGCCTTCACCAGGTACGAAAACAAGATCTGTTTTCCCTCAAACGATTTACCAGCCCACACCATACACGAACCGCCGCCGTATGAGACTGTTTCAGCAAAACAGCACTGCGAAAATCGTTCTCCTGGACACCGGTAAACCCGGTCTCTCATATCACTACTATGGAGACATATTCTGCACTCGTCAGTAAATAGAACGGACGTCCATTGCTCGATGTTCCAATTGATGAGTTCGCGAGCAAATTCGAGTCGCTCGCGCGATTTTGCGGCGGCGTGTTGTCAATTTTGGGCCTCTAGCGGGCCGTCTTGTAGTGAGGTTGGCTTCCTTTAAGCGTCTTCTGACTGTCCATTGACTAACAGCTACATCTCGAACTTGTCCTAGCTCCTTCTGCACATCGACGCCCGTGAGATGGCGATTTCGCAGTGAAGTTAAGACGATAAATCGATCGTCCCTCTCTGATGTACACCGAAACCGGCTGGTTTGTGGTCTCCGATTGAAGGTACCAGTTTCCTGAAACCTTCTGAATACTCTTGAGACAGCAGATTGGCTCATGTTAAGCTGACGAGCGACTTCTTGTTGATTACATCCTTCTTGCAATAAAGCAACAACTTGTGCGGATTTTTCTGGAGTGGTATCCATGATTTTAAGAAAACAATGAATTAAACTGGTAGAGATTTGTTCAGGCCAATGTCTGACTCATAAGTGACAACAAATATCGGTCAACGTGGCATTATACAGGAGATTGCATCACGCCAATTGTTTTCACCGAAACATCGCATTTTGCTAAGACTGCTTTAATTTGAAAAGTACTGCATGGACTTTAATGATAAAGGTATTCTTGAAAAGATAAAATACTAGGCTGTCAAAAGAAGGTTGTTTTTCGAAAATCGATCCAGCCATTTTAAAAAAATATGCGTTTTGATGGTCTAGTCGATTCAGTTGCTCAGGAGTGTACATATTAACTTGTTATTTTGTATCTAGAATTTAAATACAGTAAATATATTAAATCAAATAAATTCTGGTACTTTTGTATCGTCTACGGTTGAATTTGATTTGGGAAAGGATGAATATGTTTTGGATAAAGATAAATTTGATTTGGATGAAGGCGACTTTGATTTGGAAAAGGTTGATTTTGGAAATAACATAAAACCATTGTTGTATAACAAGAAAAACGTTGTTGTACAACATATAAATTGTCATGTTATATAGTGAAAAACGGGCATTAACACGTATTATTACAACAAGTGATCTATAGCAATATACATAATGGCGCGTTTCCACATAAATAGGTATAAGTCGGGAAAAACATTATTTAACATAGTGTTGTATACAATTTTTTTTTGTTAATGTTTTTATAACACAAATTAAATAACATTGTTATATAGCATGTTATGTCATATAGTGGAAACGCATTTTATCATTGCTGTTTATTACTTAAACATGCCACAGACGCTACAATTTATCGTAATATCGGTTGTACTGCAAGCCTTACATATAATTGAACCAATTTATAAGTGACAGTGTTTTCCCAACACGTAACGATATTCGAATCAATTATCAACCAAGCTTAGGCCCGTTATACATTTCAGCTAAGCTAAGCTAAGCGATGTGAGCTAATTTCTTATCTCCCGGTTATAAATAAAATATTTTAATGAAAAGATATAAAATCATCAATGTATATGTGTATAAGAGTAGTTATCAGCTGGAAAGTGCAAAGGGTTGAGCTAGGCGAGCTAACTTAGCAAACGAAAACTGTATTTCTCGCTTAGCTTAGCTGAAATGTGCAACGGGCCTTAGGTTTGCTTTTGGATATAATTTCTTTAATTAATTTTTATTGCCTCATAACTTGATTTGAAATGTTTCAGTTTTTTGCAAGAACCATTACAAGTTATAACCTATGGACATGAAAAAAGCAAAACCAAAAAAATACAGTTACAGATATCCTTATTTTATACACATTCTCAAATAGATGCACTCTTTTTTCAGGCTACATTTTAAATTAAATATGACGCTTAATTTGTCCTCAGAACTTTAGGCTTAATTTTAGCAAGAATGTTGGAGAAAATTTTTAGGATTGATTTTAGACGAGTTTAAAGACGAGATTTGTATTTTAAGAGGCAGTTTAGGCTGAATTTTTTTTACTATACAATTTATTTAGTGAAGTTTGACTGTTATATTGGCCATCACATTTTTTTATGACAAACTAAAGATTAGCTAATCGAACATTCTGGTTCTTTAGTAGCGTTAAATTTTACATTGTCCCAATGAAACCAATCAACATTCAGCTTTTCCATTGCTAAAAACTAGTGCACTACAATATCACCATTTTAGAATCATTAATAAATTTTTAGTATATTAGCCAATATTAACCGTATACTTCTTGTCGTTTTATACAGAAAGCTATTATTTTCAAACCATTTGAGATGAGAAACAATTAAAGCTCTTTCATTGTCCACATAATTTCTTGGTGTGGGTGGAACCTTACTTTAAATCTTTTATGCATTTTTTCCTAATTATTTTTAAAAATATCATTTAGGTATACCCAATAATCCCTCGTGACATTTAAATGAAATTTCCCCTGCCAGTGTTTAATTTGTAAAATATTTTAACAGTTTCCAATTACTTCGCCTGCTCACATATTTATGTTTAATTTAAATAAGTATGAATCTGCGCTTGCTATTTTCTTAAATTATAATTTATACATGGAAAATTGCCATAAGCTTTAAGCATGGCCAAAAATTGTAGGTTGCAATATTATTCTGTGTTTTTGATTTGGTTTCTTTCTTGCTTCCAGGCTCGGTTTATTTTCATAAAGAACAGCAAGAACTTAAGAAAAATTAAAATAAAACGTTTACCAGCCTACATAACAAAATGCTTTGTGCTCAACTTCCTCTTGAAAATATTTCTAAACATCCGGTTTTTTCTACAAAATACATAAGGCAGAAGAATATAATGGTTTGAATTATACCCAGCTATAATAAACATCCATAAATGTGTTCAATTATGTTATAATCATTATTGCGGATTGTAAAATCCTAATCCACGTTTCAACACTTGTATATATGTATGTATGTAAACTTAACACACACGATAAATTTACTTCCCACAAATAGATCATAATTTTTCACATATAAATCCCTAAACCAACATCATCTGTTTACTTTAAATACTTTTTTAACGAAATGTGTAAAGAAATATGTATACCGAGAATAAATCTTAGGTTGATTTTGTTGTATGTTTCCGCCATAATATTCCCATACACCTTTAGTAGTTAAAACAACAGCGACATGCTGTTCAATTTTTTTTTCTGCGAGTACCTAATACAAATATGATTTATTTTATTACTGAACAAAATATGTATGTTTAATGGTAACCTTAATATATGTATAATTTTTACATAAAAAGCAAGAAATCTTCATAAACATAAAACACTAGATGTATGTTAGGTATACATAATATTTATTGTGTATGTTTATCAAACTTTTAATATAAAATATCGCTTGAATATTACAAAATCGATAAATCGGTTTTTACATTTTATATTTTATAAATTTTGTATAGGTTAGTCACTTTCAAAATAGATGAATAAAGCTTGATTTTATCTTTTACAATAGCATTGATAAATTCGACTAAATTTGGTCCCAACTCTTCAACTTCCAGCATACTTCGGCATTGATTTCTGGAACGCGTTTGACATTATCCCGCCCCTAAATTTGATAGAAACAAAAACCGAGCTATCTTCTAGCAAACACATTTTGCCTCCCTCTCAACAAACCACGTTTGAAATATTCTGGCAACTTTCACGTCTAGTGAACAAACAGTACTTAGGCCCAACCTCTATGTTTGAACATCGTGTGGATGTTGGAGGCAGTATTTATTTACAGCGATATTGGAGACAAGGAAACTGTGGCAGATAATTTTTATTATCATAAATTAAAATAATTAATCTCAACATCTTATAAACCTATCTTCATTTCTAGTGACAAGGGTTTCTGATGGAGGTAGATTTTAAACTGCATGATCAACCGACGTGGATCGCAACACTACTCTATTAATCAAACATTTTCAATCACCAGCAATAACTTTTGCAAGGTTAAACAGCAAATCGATTTTTAGTAGTCGAAAAAATAAAGTCATTCATTTAACAATAATGTGAAATACTGAATAATAGTGTTTTGAATGCGTAATTCTTTAAACGAAATTAAAGTTAAATACGGCCTTCATCAATAATATCAAGTAACATTGCCAAATGCTCGGTTTAAATTTTGAATATTATTTAAAGAGAGAGTCGCTCGACGAGGAAGACCAGCCAAAAGGGGGCGTGTTATTCGGAATGTGAACGGGCAAAGGCATTTCCATCGCCGTACCGTAATCTTAAAATAAAGGCCAACATGTCGTTCAGGGAAGATTTGTTGGATGAATTCGCTGTACTAGAAAATATCTTTTTCTTCTTCTTCCGCTGGCGCTACATCCCATGAAGGGATTTAGCCGCTTTAACGATGCTCCTCCAAATAATTCGATCCGCCACAAGAGTACGCCAGACACGGTGACCGAGTGTGAATAGGTGCCTCTCAACGTCGTCCATCCATCGGGTAGGTGGTCTCCCACGAGGTCCTACTTTCGTTGGTGCCGACTCCAAGGCCTGTTTAGTGGTCCGATTTTGTGAACGTAGTACGTTCCCAAGCCATGTCAGCCTTGACTATTTTATGCATCCGATGATGTCGACTTTATTGAGATCATTTCTGATCTCATGATTCATTCACATTCTGTATGTGGCTCCCGCTTTAATGGGACCGAGAATTCTTCTTATCATCTTACGCTCAGTTTCAGCGATTTTCTGGATGTTTTGCGCTGTTAGTGTCCCAGACTCGTAACCAAAGGTACCAACTGACCTTATCAGAGCCTTGTAGATGTCCAATTTTATTTTATGAGGAGACTTGAAAATTTTGATATTGGCGTAAAATGCTCGGTAGCCTGCTGCGATCCTCGATGAAATGTCCACAGAAATGGAGTTTTGCTCAGTGATCAGTAATTCTAGGTATTTAAACTCATTCACCTTTTCATATTGAGTATCTCCTGAAATGAAGTCCCCACGAGTCTGCCTTCTTGCGGTCACCATGTATTTGGTCTTCGCGTCATTGATCTGAAGGCCTATTTGTTGGGCTGTTAATTCCAATAAGAGGAGAAAAGGGAGAAAAATATGTTGGGTGCAATGAATATTGAATGTCTGCATTGTCATGCTTTACATTTCGTTAAAGAGGCCACTAATGATCATTTTAGTACATGTTGTACTAATGCTCTTAAATCTCTCCCAGAACTACAGATACATCCGCACCTTAGAGACTTAACTCTAAATAGTATGAATTCATACACATTCGAAAATATAATAGTGCAATGGCATTTGCCTCCCTATCAGCTACAAAAAAAAATCCAGGCAATAGTCCATACTGTTTTAAAATACAAGGACGAATTTTCCATTACATTTCGGATTTGTTGACTCCCAATGGAGATGAGGACCGCCTTCGTATGGACAGCTTTATTTTATTGAATAGTCGGTCGATCGAACAAGAAGAAGATTTAATTGATCCAGCGCAAATGAGTCACCGGAGTATTCAATTCTGTAGAAGAAGAACATCCAAAAAATCTACTATTTCAACAATACATATATCGTCGATTTGTATGTTAGAATTGAAGGGGAAAGATTGAATTATCACAGCATCAGTCAGATCTTCGTGTTGAACAATACAGAGGACTGCAAGATTTTGTTCTGCAACATGCAGAGTTATAAAATCTTGCTGTGACAAAAATTTGTTGTTTTACCGTCTTCTTTTAAGAGTAGTGCACGTAATATGGTTTAATGGTATCAAGAAGCAATGGCAATAGTCTGGAAATTCGGAAAACCAGACATTTTCTCAACGACAACTTGTAAACCGAATTGGCCAGAAATAACTTCAGAGCTGGGTCCAATTGAAAAGCCAGCTAATCGTCCTGACATTGTATCCCGGGTTTTAAAAAAAATAGCGTCCTGGGAATTGTTGTCGCCCATGTGTACATTATAGAATTTCAAAAGCGTGGATTACCACACTGCCATAAGCATCTGATACTTGATAAAGACTCCAATTTTCAAGAACCAGCTGATATTGATATATGTGTTTGTGCTGAAATACCTGATCCGGTATGCTTCCCAAGGCTTTATACTACTGTCGTTTCATGTATGATCCATGGGCCATGTGGCGTTCGTAATCCAAATGCGCCATGTAAGAATAATGGAAAATGCACAAAAATATTCCCGAAGGAGTTTTTGGAAGAAACGGTTGAAAATAATAACGGGTATCGATATCGCATGCGTAATAATGGAATAACTGCACGAAAAGGTGTTCATCAAATTGATAATCGTGATGTCATTCCTTATAATCCGTTTCTACTATTGAAAAACAACGCTCACATAAATGTGGAGATTTGTTCCAGTGTCCGCTCGGTGAAATACCTTTTTAAATATGTATATATAAAGGCTATGACTCGGCATGTATGGATTTCGTTAGATGCGTCAATGAGGGCCATCAACTTGGATATGATGAAATTGTAACATATGCAAACATGCTATCCTATATGTAAGCTCACACGAGTGTATTTGCGTCTTCATGCGAACGCAATTCATGTCCGATCACAAACAATAGTTCGTTTAGCAGTCCATGATGATGGCTTCCAGAATGTGTATTTTCGAGAAGGGGACGAACAAATGCACTTTAAGTATCATGCGTGATCAAAATGCTAACCAATATTTGTATAATGACATCCCGCAATATGACAAATTTACTAACAATAAATGGGTGCCACGCCAAAGAGGTATTAGCAAAATGATTGCAAGAATACACGGGGTCGCGCCAAATGAGCATACCCGATTTTATATATGTAGTAACATCTTCATGTGAAAGCGGCTAAATATTTTGCGGACTTGTGCTGCTACAATGGGGTAACCTTGGAAACCTTCAAAGAAGCTACACTTTCACGAGGTCTACTTGCGGACGATTCCGAGTGGCACAACTGTTTGGAAGAAATGCAGAGCACGCATATGCCACGTCAACTGCGGGAACAGGCATTCAAAGCTTCTATGACAGAAAATATGGTTGAAGTATATGAATCTGCAACTGAAAATGCAATATTACAGCAAATCGATCAAATTCTAAGAGCTTGTGGCGACCTCATTACAACTACCCAAAAAAGGGTACTAACCATTTTTTGGTTGTTTGGGAGAATTATATTCCACCATAGTAGCTCAAGGACAAAAATAAAAAAAGACAGTCAGATTTTATATAGCTCGCTAGAAGTAAAGGCGTGTACCAAAAAGATTCAATCAAATAAATAAATAAGTTGTTGCCATTAGATATCGGTGAATTCGCATAACCTTCACACTGGTGACCCCGACGTTTGAAAATTAAACGCAATTATTTTGGTAAAAAACGCGAGTCAATTTCGCAAAATTTACGCGACATTTTTACCGCAAGTCGGAGGACCCATACGTTACGAACAACCACCGGCGAAATCAACCAGAGTGAAAATGCAGTTGTACAAGAAATGGTGTCAACTTCAACCACAACGGAATTAAATACTGTTGCTCAAACACAACAACCAGATACATTTAACGTAGCAGAAACACAGGCAGCGGAAGTACGTCACAACCCACCACGCTACAGGTCAATTTACGGCGGTAGAAACCAATCTTGGGATGTTGCAACAGGCATTTCTGTTCGATCGTTAACGTTAGAAGAATTGCAAACTCAAAACAAGCAATTAGAGCAACAGGTTGCGCACTTAACAGGGTTAATGCAATGCCTGCTCGAACAACAAGCGGTACATCAGCCACATGCGCAACAGCGATGAATGAAACGATGCACCAGCCACAGATGCAACCACAAACGGTGCAGCAGCCGGTACAACAGACGCATACGTCAGAACAGCCAACGCTCAATCGACATTATTACGATCGACTCCCAATACCTACTTTTAGTCGAGATACCGTTGAAATGTGGTTCTTCCAGCTCGAAACATGGTTCAATCGTCGCAATATCGCAAATGACGATGCAGCAAAATACGATACACTGGTTGCAGCCCTATAGATACCAATCTTCTGACTCAAGTAGTTGGCGTGTTAAGAAGTGTTATTCATGGCAACAAGTATGCACCACTAAAAAAGGCCATAATAGCCAATTTCGCCAACAGTGAAACCCAACAACTTCGTAAGTTACTAGATGACGAGGCAATGCTCGCTGATGCCATTATTGAAGCAGTGGACAGCAGGAATACACATGTTGCCCAAGTATCTCAAGTTACTGACAAAAACGAAGTTCAGCTAGCCATTGCCGAGCTTACGAATAAAGTCGACGAATTATATCATCGAGAAGATAGAAATCGCTCAAATAGTCGTTCACGCGTGGGTTACGCAGACGATGCACGCGAATGTCGAAAAGGTCATCGTAGCCCAAGTCGAACAAAGCCAACCACTTGTGTATAACATCGGAAGTATGGAATGGATGCTCGCAAATGTAGAGATCCCTGTAATTTCCATACCCCTTCACAACAAAAAAACCAATAGGGCGCAGGTTACTGTCAGATAACCTGCCAGCCCCCAGCAACGACGGCTTCGAACTGAATCGGATATTCATTAAAGATTCGGAGTCAAAGAAGATATTTTTAATCGACACCGGCGCTGACGTTTCAGTCTTGCCGCCAGCATAGCAGTTGAAGTCAAAACTAAACCCAAAGCCGTCAAACTTTTCGCAGCCAATTGTACTCCGATTGACACCTACAGCGAATGCACGTTAAAAGTAAGCCTTGGCCTGCGGAGAGATTTTCACTGGACGTTTGTGATAGCCGATGTGAGTCAACCAATAGTCGGATTCGATTTCCTGACCCATTACGATCTCCTTGTCGACGTAAAGAATAACGCTCTTATTGATAAGCTTACGTCACTCAAGTCGACGCGATGCCGGTTAATAAGTGCTCCATTACAGCTCAAAACGTTCAGTATAAACGATCCAATCGCCGATCTGCTCGAAGAATTTAAGGATGTTCCCCAACCAACGTCATCACTACGCTCGATCGATGGTGTGACACACCACATCGTCACCAAGGGTAACGCAGTATTCGCTAGGGCACGTCGTCTATCACCAGACAAGTTCCAAGCTGCAAAAGACGAGTTCGAGTTCCTGTTAAAGCACGGCATATGCAGACCCTCAAAAAGCGATTACGCAAGCCCACTTCACATGGTGAAGAAAGCAGATGGTTCCTGGCGATCTTGCTGCGATTTTAGAGCGCTGAATGCAATAACAGTTCCGAATAAATATTCCTTGCCGTATATACAAGACTGTGCTAACGCAGTGCGAAATAAAAAAGTATTTTCAAAAATTGATTTGCACAAGGCATTCCATCAAATACCTATAGAGCCGGCAGACATACACAAAACAGCCATAATAACACCATTTGGGCTGCTTGAGTTCGTATACATGACCTTCGGCTTGTGCAATGCCGCCCAGACATTCCAGCGGTATGTTGATCATGCTACAAGAGATCTACAATACGTGTTTGGATACATCGACGATTTTGTCATCGCTTCGGAAAACGAGCAACAACATCGTGAACATCTTCGAACGTTTTTCCAACGACTTCGGGATTTCGGACTTCGAATAAACATCGCGAAATGCAAATTTTTCAAAGATGAGATAGAGTTTTGGGTCATGTGGTCACACCCAAAGGTCTGAAACCACTACCAAGCAAAGTCGAAATCGTAAAAGAGTTTCCAAAACCAACGATCGCCAAGCAGCTAAAAAGTTTTCTAGCGATGGTAAACTTTTAGAGAAAGTTTATCCCTCATGCTCTCAAGCACCAGATTACCTTACAAAACCTGGTCAAGGGCAACGTGAAGAACGACCAGAGTAAACTTGAATGGACAGCGGGAGTGGAAGAAGCATTTGTCAAATTTAAAGAAGATTTAGCAAAAGCAATCGCATACCCCATGCCTAACGCTCAATTGTCACTAAACGTTGATGCCTCCGACTATGCGATCGGCGCGGTGCTACATCAGACCATCGATGAGCAAGCTCAACCATTGGGATATTATTCAAAGAAATTGACCGTCACCGAACAGCGTTATCGGGAATTACTGGCCATATATCAGGGCGTTCGCCACTTCAAATATATGCTCGAAGGTCGCAATGCCATCATATACACTGACCACAAGCCGTTGGTGTATGCTTTCATGCAGAAATCGGACAAGGCCACTCCGCGTAGAATTCGCCATCTTGACTATATTAGCCAGTTCACCACGGACATACGGCACATAAGAGGAAGAGATAATCACACAGCAGACTTGTTATCGAGGATTGAAACAATCGCACAGGAATGGAGTTACGACGATATTTCGATTGATCAAACTACCGATCCAGAGAAACAGACATTGCTTAGCTGCAATACGACGTCTCTCCAGTTAAAGTCAATGCATTTTCCGGGTGTCTCGGGACAACTTATCTGCGATTCCCGAGGTGATTCCATCCGCCCGTTTATCACACAAAAATACAGAAGTGCAGTGATGAGTCATTTCCATTCCATAGCGCACCCAGGCGTGCGAGCAACGACGAAATTAATAGCTGAGAGATTTGCCTGGCCAGGACTTCGGAAGAATTGTGCAACATTTGTCAAACATTGTCATGCGGGTCAACAAGCAAAGGTGAGCGTTCATACGAAATCTTCGTTTTCGACAACAACACCGCCGACTCAACGTTTCGAGCATATCAATATCGATATTGTTGGACCATTGCCCCCATCGCAGGGATATCGATACCTATTGACAATAATCGACAGATTTTCTCGGTGGCCCGAAGCCATCCCGATGGAAGACATCACCGCTGAGCGCGTCGCCAGTACGCTGATTTCCGGATGGATTGCTCGCTTTGGGACGCCTCTACGCATAACATCAGACCAAGGACGCCAGTTCGAATCGCAAATCTTTACAGAATTGAACCGACTCTGCAGCACGAAGCATTTGCGGTCTACACCAAGACATCCTCAATCAAACGGGATCATAGAGCGATTTCATCGGACGATAAAAACATCTATAACATGCCGGCGAAATCAAGACTGGGTATCTCAACTGCCCATCGTTCTCCTTGGTCTACGCAAAATACACAAAGAGTATATCGGTGCCACTCCAGCTGAAATGTTATACGGAACAAAAATCTTCGATTGCCCGGAGAAATTTTCGCGGAAAGCTCATCAACCAATCAGCACGAATTTATCAAAATCCTGAAACAAAATATGAGCGCGCTGCAGCCTACATCCGCAGCGCATCACATCACATCGCAGGACGTCTTCGAGCACCCAACGCTTCGCCAAACTGAGTTCGTTTTTGTACGAAACGACGCGGTCCGACCACTTTTGTCACCCGCATACGATGGCCCATACCTCGTCAAGGAACGACATGACAAATACTTCGTACTGGAAGCAAAGGGTCGAGAAACCAAAGTTTCAGTGGATCAACTGAAGCCAGCGCATATTTTGAAGGACGAGCAGCTAGTTCAACCATCACTACCAAATCCAGAGCTGCTACAAAGTCCGCAAGAATCACCACAGAGTTTGGAACCACCACAGAGCTGGCAGAAATCGCCCAAAGTCACCAGGTTTGGACGTACGATAGTCACACCCAAACGATTCAAGAGATGACTTCGGTCTGGCGGGGGAGTAGTGTGGCGACCTCATTACAACTACCCAAAAAAGGGTACTAACCATTTTTTGGTTGTTTGGGAGAATTATATTCCACCATAGTAGCTCAAGGACAAAAATAAAAAAAGACAGTCAGATTTTATATAGCTCGCTAGAAGTAAAGGCGTGTACCAAAAAGATTCAATCAAATAAATAAATAAGTTTTTGCCATTAGATATCGGTGAATTCGCATAACCTCCACAAGCTATTGGTCTAGACTGCGGCGGGATCGGTCTACCAATACCTTTTATGTTACGATGATATCTATGATCATTTAAATAATGATCAAAAAATGTAGTAAATCGGATTCTGGATGCAACCTCAGGTCATGCCGAATCTAATTTGTTTTTCTTTGAAGCTCCTAGCGGATGTGGAAAGACGTTCGTTTATTCATGTATTTTGGGTATAGTTAGGGAGCGAGGTGACATAGATCTGGCAGCTGCCTGGACAGGAATAGCGGCTTTACTATTAGATGACGGAACGACACTCCATCGTTTATTCGGTCTCCCAGTATCGGCAATATCTGCGTCCGTTTCTTCGATAAAACCAACATCAAATAGAGCTACAGCGTTATCAAAAGCGTCAGCTATTTTAATTGATGAGGAATCGATGATACCAGCAGCAGCAGCAGTGGACTGTATAGATCGCCTACTTCGTGATATTATGAAGTGTGAGGATGCGTTATTAGCTAACGTTCCAGTGGGTGAAAAAGTAATACTTTTCAGTTGAGATTTCCGACAAATCTTACCAGTGGTGCCATTGGCAAGTAAAGTTCAAATCCTCGAATCGTGCATTCAGACAAGCAGAATTTGGAATTCTCTCACCAAACTTTATTTAAGTAAAAATATGCATGCTGATGCCAATGAACGAGGATTTTCCAAGGGGTTGCTTTAATTGGGAAATGGAACACTACAATGTACTCATGGAGAAAACATGATTGAGATGCCCAGGCCCACCAGTTTTATATGCTAACAATACTCAATTGTTCACCATATTTTTGGCGATTCTTTGGATCCCCGTATTATATTGTAGATCAGTATTTAGTAAGAGCAATTGTTTGCCCGTTAAATGATAATTACTACCAGATTAACAAAGAAGTGCCTAATTTAATTGCCGTGGATTCCAAGGAGTATTGCTGTGTCGATTCAACGGATCCTTCATAAACATTTAGCATGGAGTGAATTTTGGAGTGAATTTTGTTAATCTGAATTACTTGTATCATACAACTTACCGTACAAAAATGGTCTGCGATACCACAAAAAGAAAAAAAAAAAGAGAAAAAAAGGGAAAAGTAAATGGTCTGATTGTGATGACCCCCGATGGTGTACGATGCTTTAATAGATTCGGCAGTCCGACATAAATCATATCAAGTGCCACTACAGGGTATTTTCTAAAACTAGACGCTCTTATTAGATTATATTATTTACAATAAGAACAATGAAAGTTAAGCTAGGAAACTGTATTAGACGTAATTTTGACATAAAATCCGAAACTAAAGTGTTAAACCTGACTAAGTTTCTGTATACATAGTCTCAAACAGAAATAATACTATAGATAAAATAGAATGCCGCTGTGCTGCCAATCAAAACTTGTAAACACAAACTCAAATCCAATTACACTCTCTGTAACAAGCTTGACCAAAACGATTGAAATATTTACCATCTGTACCTGATTTCCCAGATTAGAAATAGAACAAAACTAGACAGAAAAAATTACAAAAAAATAATTCAACAAAATGCAATAAATTTTATTATTCATATCCCAATTCATGTAAAAGCTTCATTCGTATAATTTTTTATTTTTTGTTATTTTGCAACATAACCTATATGCTGTATATGAACATTTATTCAAGGTTACGTGTTGGAACAACATGATATCTTTATTGTGGCATGTCTTCTTTCTCTCTACGAATATAAAGTCTCTATATAATAATAATAATATGTAGTGATATATATACGAGTACATTCACTTGGTATGTGACTTGTATAAACTTGGTATTCTCCACACCCCTCCCCCCCCCCGGTGTTGTTGTGTGCTCTACTTATTTGTGTGCAGCATATTATGATACCAAAATATCAAAAATTTCTAGATATCACGTTTAACTATAAAAAATTATTTTTGTTTGTATGTGTAATGTGTGTATGTCTGTACTTTGTTGATTTTCTATTTCACTCAATTCAATTCAAATCTATTTTCAACTTTTCAAATTTTTCCCTTGAGTAAAATCAAGAGCAAACAATCAACCGACTATGTTATGTACATATCAAGTCTCTATATGTACTAATACGTATTTGTACAAAAACGAACAGAAAAAAAGGGTTTTCCTCTACTTTACTTTATTATCATTCTGGAAATGTATCAATAGTTTTATTACATGTTGTGAACACTCTTATGTTCATCGTGTTGGCCCATTTGTGATGGATGGCCAATTTAGTTACAAATCTTTTACTTGTGTTTACGTATACGGAAGAGTAATTGACTTGACAACAAATTTGTGTTGCTTTTTAAGTGATGATAACGGTTCATGCTTAAAGAAAAACTTTTGTGCTGCGGGATTTCATATTTTTGTGTATCTTCTTACGTCAGTTAAAGGAAGCACAAAAAATCGTTTTTATGTCATTTACTCTACTTTTATTTTCCTTTTGTTTTATTTTTATTAAATTTTCATTCTTCCAATTGTTTTATACTCTCGTACATGATCTCTTATCATTCATTCGTTTTCCGATGTATTTTACAGTTTTTATCTTGGTACTAGCAAGCAAGCACAAATTTCAAACAAAAAAAAAACTTCTAAAAAAGTTTATTTTATGATATGAAACAAGGATGGATTGAAGCTTAATTTATATTTTTTTAGTATTGTTTTAAATTAAAACAAAAGGAAAAGCTTTTAGATTGCAGACTTTTCTTGAACGAATTTTTATTTTCGTTTTACAGTATTTTCAATAAAATGGAAAACGGAAATTCATCATCAAGAAAAGACAGAATTTTTTATTTTTTTTTGTCTAGCTAGTTTTGTTCTACTTTAGCTAATGATATCATTCTATATATTTATTTGGTACACATGGAAAATGTTAAAATTTCTTTTTGTAATGTTCAATTTTGAGATGAATGAAAAAGATTAAAATATGTATGTCAAGTATTTCATGGTTCTGGTTAAAATAAAAACGTTTACGAATTTTTTTTTGTGAATTTTGAGAAATTATTAGAACTCAACAAATACACTGGGAGAATAATTGACATAATTAATTCACTAAAAGCTTTTCAAAGTGCTTTTAATATATAAAATTTGAAATTTGACAATTTAATATTTGGTATATGTAAAATAAATATTAATAAACACATCGATATATTATTCGTCAAATTTTTTTAATTTATTTATTTAAATTCCAATTTTTATGTTGAATTACCAAACCGCGTATAAAATCCGTATAATTTTTAACAGCAGATAAATTCATGTACCAATTTGATTAAAATGTATGATTGTTCAGTCAAATGAACTGTTTATAGGGATGTAATTTTTTTTTAATAATGTTTGTAATGATATGTACATCAATCGAATTTTCGTTTTTTTTTTTCAGATATTTATATCAATCAATGTGGTCAAACCGCGTTTATCAATGTTTTTGTTTAACGTTCCATTGGTATCATTATTTTGTTTATTGCTTGGTGCTGGGTTTGGTTTGTGAAAATATTTTTAATTAAACTTTGGTTATTGAAATCCAATTACCCATTAGGCCACTACTAAAGCTATTGCTTCTCTTGTGATGTATTTATTCCAAATTCGTTTTGTAAATATTTACTGGTATTGATTAATATCGCATAATGTACACTCGGACATAAATATTTATAGGTCGACAGATGAACCGACAGATTGTCCAACAAATAGATCGAAATGCCAATAGAGAGACCGAGATATTTTTTCCAATGCATATATCGTTCGAAGGTGCATCATTAGTGGATTAAAAATATGCAATCTCGAAAAATTACCTTCAAGCGAGTAACATCAACGAAACTCTTCAAAGAAACTCTATAGAAAGTATCGAATATTGTTGATACCAAGCAACCCAAATGCCATTCAAATTTGCACTATTTGGATTAATTCAAAATTATTTTGTATATCTCGGGAAGGTATCAAATATTTTTGAAGCATATGACCTACATATGTAACTTAGCATCCTCAAAACTGATTAAGAAGCTCTACATAACTTAACGCTATACAAATCTCGGAAAGCTTACAAACAAAAATGATTTTCCGTGCAAATTTTGAGGAACGTCGAAAAACATGTATATCATAAACTCAATAATTCTCAACTAGCTCGTTTAATCGAGAGAAAGAACTCTACAATAATCTCTACATAAATATGTAAAACATTTTGAATATTCCTGAAGTATTGAATGTTTTCGAATAATCTGAAAAGTATCATAAGCATAACCATTGCAAAACCTCGAATAATCCCAAAAATATTGAATATTGTCGATAATTTCGATGGCAAGCAACACAATGCGTTTTAACAGGGATTATTCGGGTTTCTCATATTTTATTGTTCAATTGTGCCATTTATGTTACTGACTTGAAAGTATCCGGATTCTAAATAATTTCTGTTATTTTGCGAAACGTTTTTTTTTTGCTTTTGATATGCTTCCCATTAACATTTTCCAAAATAATTGTACACTCAGAAAAAAAATATGATTAATTTTATCATATGTGGTGACCATCATATTTATGATCACTTGACAATGATGGACTCAGTAGTTGCATATTGAAAGCTGTTTCTATAATTGTCAGTCCAGTTCTATCACATATTTTCAATCTTTCCTTCGTTCAGGGATTAGTACCTGCGAGACTGAAATCGGCAACTATTATTCCTGTTTTTAAAAAAGGCGATCGATCGGTTAAAGGGAACTATAGGCCGATCGCACTACAGCCAGTTATTTTGAAAGTATTAGAGAAAGTTGTTAAAAGCAGAGTTACTAGCTTTTTAGATCGATTTAATGTACTTAGTGCACATCAGCATGGTTTCCGTCAAGGCATGAGCACTGAATCAGCTTTGCTAGAGTTTCTAGACACTATTCATAATGGACTGAACTGTGGTAATGTATGTGCTGGGTTGTTTGTGGATGCTTCTAAGGCGTTTGACATGGTTGAACATAGACTTTTGTTGTCTATTCTGCATAACATTGGTTTTAGAGGGGTAGCAAACAAATGGTTTGCTTCGTACTTGAAGCATAGAACTGTGAGAGTTAAAATTAACGGTACTTTAAGCGCCTCTAAATCTGTCGATGTTGGCGTTCCCCAAGGATCAGTGCTGGGTCCTTTGCTGTTTTTGATTTACACTAATTCCATTTTCAAGCTTAAATTAAATGGCAGCAGTACTGCTTTTGCTGATGATTTAGCTTTAGCTTATACTGCTAAATCTACAACTGACATCACATCCATGATTAATTCTGATCTCGGGGTTCTCCATAAATGGTTTGATAAGCATTACTTAATTCTAAGTGATAAGACCAAGTATATGTTTTTCAGAATTTCTGGGATAATAACTCCAAATAATAACAATCTAGTAACATATCACAGTATTTCTAAATGTTCTCCCACTAATTGTCATACTGATTGTTTGAATATTGAATTGGTAAACTCATTTAAGTATCTTGGAATTCATCTAGACTCTAACCTAAATTGGAAAATTCACGTCACTAATCTAAAACATTATCTTGCGTCCGCATCCAGAATTTTCTACCTTCTTCGCGACATGTGCCCCGCTTCCGTCCTGAAAATGACGTATCATGCGTTGGTAATGACTAAAATTGAATACGGTTTACCTTGCTGGGGTGGTTGTGTCCCTACTATTTTAAAACCGTTGTATGTGCAACAAAAAATGATCTTGCGCACCATATTGCGGAAGAAAAGAACCGAACCATCTTGGGTTCTATTTAAGGCTAACAATATTTTACCGCTGCAACATCTGTATGTTTATAAGGTTTTAAAAATTTTTTTTAGGCGTAGCGGTCAACAGATAATAAGATTCGATGAACGGTATAACTTTCGTGCAAACCATCAATTCCTGTACAGTATTCCTAGATTTTTTAATGATCACTTCCGGCGCTACATCCTTGTTGCATCACCAACATTTTTCAATAATTTACCTGATTTGATTAGGAGGCTAATTCATTCTAAATCGTTTCTGTCAAGAGTTAAGGATTGGCTCTTTGAAACGCCTGATGTCACAAATTTGTTTCGTGTGGTCACATAAAGAAAACTAATGGCTTTATTACAATTTGATTTAATTTTTCGATGTATAGCAAGTAAACATAACAAAGTCTTATAGTGGATAACTGCTCGGTATTGGTATTATTAATAGTTTTATTATTTTATGTTTTTTTCATTTTTCATTTTTTATTTTTTATTCTTATTCATATTCTGTATATTTTTGTAAAAGGAGAATTCAAAGCTGTCGATTTTCGACAATGAATTCTTCTTATTTCATTTCAATTTTTAATTTTAATTTACATAATGTAAAATTTTTTTTCTGAGATGAAATGAAATAAAAAAAAAAAAAAAAAAAAAAAAAAAAAAAAAAAAAAAAAAAATATGATAAATGCATAGGAATATGACTAATTATATCATATAAATAATTGGCACATAATCGGGAATATGATGCAATTTACTAAATTTATAGTGAATGCGCTAAAGCAAATTTAATAATCCCAATCATATTTAAATTTTTATTTTAATAAATCCATTATAATTTCTATCATATTTGAATTGACATTTACCACACTTATAGTTTGACGATATCAAAAAAATGTTAACTAAAATATAATATAAATAGCACTGGGTTTATGATAACATGGTTAGTAAATTATCATGCATAGTATACGCATTTTATAAATGATATAATAAAATACAGTTCATAAATTAGAAATACTTCATTTTATTAAAAATTACTATAGGCATACAATATTTATTTTTTATTTTATATAAAGTTACAAATAAAGTATATACAATTAATTCAATTCTGGTTCTTAAAATAATTAATAACAAAAATATTTTTATTGGATATTACACTCACGTGTGAACTGTGAGAATTTCTTACAAAATTTTTCGTTAGCGGCAAAGTATGAAAATACCCTGTAAATTCAATTTCATAACTAAAGTAATGTGTGTTGAAACCCAATATATCTAAATCTTCGACGCAAATAAAAAAACGACTTTCATAACAAACAATTTGTTTTATAATTGCGAATTTGGGATCCCCATTATCATTCAATCCAATTTGAATCACTGATTCATTCCTTATTAAATAATTGTCAAGTTTTATATATTTTGTCAAAAAGCAGGGCCCGTTACAAATAAATTTAAAATTTGATGCTATAGTTTTATCTGTTAACCTTTTTAATTTACCAGGAACTATTTCATGTTCGAGACAAGGGAAATTCATCAATTCGTAAGTCAAAGCTATTTGGTTTCTAAGTGCTGTAGTGTACAAAATATTTATTTTGTTTTTAGACATATTAATAATTTTTTTTAATTTTTGGTGATAGGATTCAAATCTGCTTGAACTAAGTTGAACTAAGGGTCCAATTTTTTGCATTATTCGTCCATAGTGTGTAAGAATGTGAAATTTGGGCTTTAAGTGTGAACATGATAATTTCAAATATAACATATTATGTTCTTCTACTAGAATATTTAAATATTTATAGTCATTCTTGAGTACTACATGTGAAAATGCTAAATTTATAATCTCACGAAGAACTAAATGCATGTTTGAGCTAATATCAACAATTTGGTCTAGAGAAGAAATCCCAGTAGAGTGGAAGACGGCTCTTATATGTCCACTTCATAAAAAGGGAGATCGATTGAATTGCAACAACTATCGCGGTATAGCTTTGCTGAACACAGGCTACAAGGTTTTGGCCAACGTAGTTGCAGTAAAGTTATCAACTTATAGCGAGAGGATCTTGGGTGATTATCAATGCGGTTTTCGTCCAAATAGATCAACGACCGATCAAACTTTTACGCTGAGGATTTTGCTGGAGAAATGCTATGAAAAGGACATCCCTGTACACAGTCTATTCATAGACTTTCAACAGGCGTACGACAGCATTAAGAGGAATACGTTATGGAACGTATTGTCCTACCTGGGCATACCGTCAAAATTGGTTTCAATGTGCCAGCTTTTAATGGATGGCTCACTATGTAAGGTGGTAATAGAAGGGAAAATTTCGGATGCCTTTGAGATAACATCTGGAGTGCGGCAAGGAGACCCAATAGCTCAAACTCTTTTCAACCTGTCATTAGAGTATGTCATTCGTCAGCTCAATATGGCCCAGCGTAGCTGCCTGTATTATAAATCAACCCAGCTATTAGCATACGCTGACGATATTTGCATTCTGGGTCGCAACATCATATCCCTAAAAGAAGTCCTCCTCCCTTTGGAATTAACAGCCCAACAAATAGGCCTTCAGATCAACGAAGCGAAGACCAAATACATGGTGACCGCGAGAAGGCAGACTCGTGGGGACTTCATTTCAGGAGACACTCAATATGAAAAGGTGAATGAGTTCAAATATCTAGGATCGCTGATCACTGAGCATAACTCCGTTTCTGTGGACATTTCATCGAGGATCGCAGCATGCTACCGAGCATTTTACGCCAATATAAAAATTTTCAAGTCTCCTCATATATCGCGCAAAATAAAATTGGACATCTACAAGGCGCTGATAAGACCAGTTATCACCTTTGGTTGTGAGTCTTGGACGCTGACAGCACAAAACATCCAGAAAATCGCTGTAACTGAGCGTAAGATCATAAGAAAAATTCTCGGTCCCATTAAAGAAGGAGCCACGTTCAGAATGCGAATGAATCACGAGATCAGAAATGATCTCGATAAAGTTGACATCATTGGATTCATAAAATCGTCAAGGCTAAGATGGCTTGGGCACGTACTTCGTTCACAAAATCGGACCACCAAACAGGCCTTGGAGTCGGCACCAACGAAAGTAGGACCTCGTGGGAGACCACCTACCCGATGGATGGACGACGTTGAAAGGGACCTAAACACACTCGGTCACCGTGTCTGGTGTTCTCTTGTGGCGGATCGAATTATTTGGAGGAGCATCGTTGAGGCGGCCAAATCCCTTCATGGGATGTAGCGCCAGCGGAAGAAGAAGAAGAAGAACTAAATATAATTTCCAAAAATTACAGCTTTTCGATATCAAATCACCGATTAATATTCCGAAATATGTTACAAAAGTGTACATTTCAAAAGCACTCATTTTAAATTTGGATTTATTTAAGATATCAGAACTTAGCAATGGCGGTTTGTTTATATTTTGTGCCCCAAAGTTACAATTTTGAATCCTAAAATTTAATTGTTCTATAGAAAAATACTTTATGTCTTTAACATAATGTTTTAGTATTAATAATAAGTCGTAATGACAAATTCCTTCCAACAAGTCATGCATAACGTCAACGGTTACATTAGTTGTAACATGAAATCTTTTTAACGAATTGAATGCACAATTTTCTTTAATGCCTGTTTCAGATGGGTTTCCAATTTGTAAGTCTAATACATAATTGTCTCTTGTTCTAATTTCACATAAATTATCATTGCAAAGTTGTTGAGTAATTTCAGAAGGAGTTTTACAAATTCTGCAAAAGTATCTTGAATTAAAGCTTTCATTGAATCCTAATATGGAATTGAGTCCCAAATTATCGCCTAATATACCACAAACTACGAATTTTATTGTAATATTTCTATGTTCGACAAAAATACCAGTATTTTCGAGTTCTTTTAACTCGGCAATAATTGGTTTCAATATTCTTTGATTCCCAAATTTTTTTTTATCTTCTACGTGAACCAAACCGGCAAGAAATATTGACGACAATTTTGAATTGAGATGTGTTGGTAATACAGGTATCTTTAAGTAAAAAGCGCCAATTTTTTTATCACCAGATCTAGATCCCAAAACATTATTTGGCTCATAATCGTCATAGTATAGAAATAACGGTAGGTACTGCACATTATCATAATGAGGAAGGGAATCAACAATTGCTTTCCAATCCTCACTTTCAATATAATTATGCATTGTAGATTTATTAGAAAATTTTAAATTTGAAATATATGCCAAAATATGATCTAAATATAATGTTTTATTAAATAAAACTTTAAATAGATTGATTAGCGGAATAATTTGCATTGTGTAATCAATTTTTTTTATTACCAATTTGTTGAAATTGTCTAAAATCTTTTGATTTTCTAAATGAATTACGTATGGTTTATTTGTAATGAAGAAATCTAATTGTTTAAGTTCCTTCATTAGCAAATATTCTGATCTAAGAATTTTGGGATTGAAAAGAGTTAAGGAAGAAAGAGCAGGATTATCATTATTTGTTAATGGCAAAGATTTTTTTATGAAACTAGAATAAAAGTTGCATGTTATCTGTAAAATTTGAAATGCTTTCTTCCTGGAAATTTTATCATCACAGTAAATTTTTAAAATCAGTCGTAGATACTCATCAGACATTTGATTAATTACATCTTCTGGAGTATTTGTATTGGAAGGAATTGCAGAATTGTCATGAGAATATACAAATTTGTCGTTTAACTCAGCTATGGAAATTGAATTGACAGAATTTGCAAACGTTGAATCAGGAACATCATTTAATTTTGACGTAGCAATAAGGTTTGTACGGCAATTCTGGCTAATGTGTTTTAAAAATGAATTTCGAAGCGAAAATTGCTTCATGCAATCTGTATAAATACAACGAAAATTTTCAATGTGTTTACGACATATCTTAATATGCCGTAGACAATCGGCCTTATCTGAGAAAAAAATGCTACACATTTTACAGATAATTGTTGTCATTTTGTATAGAATCGAAAATATATATTTAGTAAAATTCAAAATTCAATATAGATGAAACAATAATATAAAAACGTGTAACTAAAATTAATTATTACTCTGCATATCGTTAATTAGTGTGAGCACACATGGAATATTTTCATCAAATTCTGTTTTGATTTTGAAAATTCCCTTTTGAATGAAATGCCAAATAGACTTGCATGCAATTGGATATTTGATATTTAGGCCCATATACAAATAAAAACAGCATTCAACAGCTTCCACAGGATTACAATACATGTATCTTTCTCCCGCAACTAATACATACGCAATGCTAATTGGATTTCCCACAAAAATAACCTTAGGTGCCTCCGGAATAGCCTCGGCCTCGAATGCCTCAACTGCAGTCTGGAAAAAATTAAATTTTAAAGAATAATTTTTCCAAATTTTCAGTATTATACAAGTTTATACCTTATATAATGAAATGAATGAATGCTGAATCTCAATTTTTGATACTCTCCCGTTGCCGTATGTTCGTTTTCCATTAACTGGAAAAATATATGGTAGTACCAGAAATGCTAATGCGCTTTTTTCTGCTGTTAAATAAATAACATTAAGTTTTGAATAAGCTTTAAAGTGCCCTAATTGAAATGTAGTTTGATGTGACAATAAATACCTTCTTCCGCAGCTTCTATACGTTGGCATAAACTTTTAACAACGCTGTCTCGATTAATTTTATTCGCCCGTTGAATGATGTTTGGGTAAATAGTATGCCAATTCCGTATGGCGTCTGGATCAAAGTCAGTGTACTTTATTTTTAAATCTATTTCCATCTGTAAAATAAAAACTTTGTGAAAATTTTGTTCTATTTTTAGTTGCACTCAGTTCTCACCAATTTTTTAATTTCAGAACTTTTTAAGCCGGGAAAAAGTTCAATATATTCAATCGTCGGCATAGAGCTTCTTAATAGGTTTTGCCTAAATTTGTGGGTTTTTCGCCATTTTTCAGCAAATTCGTCCGTACTATCTGGAACATTCAGTTTCACATATTCAATATCATCTTCTATCTCGGTGTCAATTGTATCTGTTAAAAAAAACGTATATTTCGAGTATTATTATATTATATATAATATACACACTCACCTAAATTGGTTATTTCACTATCTGCTGCGGAAGTCGTTGAGCTAGTAGTAGATGATCTACTTCTCCTCCGAATTACACCAGCTCGATTTAGCTGACCCCTATAATTGTGATAACAGTTATAAAGTTTGCCTTTAGCTATTATAGATCCCGTTGATGGGATATAATACGTTTCTGAAACTTCTTGTGGAAACACATTAACAATTTGTAGTGATAGCTGAATAAAGTCCTCTTTGTTTAACCTATAGCAGTTGGAATAGAATTTTGTTTCAATTTATGATATATTATTTTATTATTTAATAATCTTTCACTTACGATTTCGATGGCTTAGAGTTTAATTTTTGTTTAATGATAGTTGAAGATAGCTCGTTTCGTTCAGAAGGTGTCAATACTAAAGATGAGTTTATTTTCTTTATCAGCTTTAGGCAATGCTTATTTATAATTTCAATAATATCCTATAATGTTGAAAATATTTAGTTTAAACGTTCAGATTAGTGCTATTTGGTATTAGGTGACTTACTAATTCTCCGGTGCTATTGCTGCTTGACTGTGCTTCAAATATAATTTGTTCTGATTCTTTTTCTTGAATTTCTAACAAATTGCTGCTAAATTCATGATTTTGTAATTCAACATTTTGAAAATCAATAGGCACTATTTTGATATGTAAAATACCATTGGAATTTAAAATTTGCTTTATGTATGTACTGAAAATATCAAAAGGTATTTCACATTCTGTAATTGCATCATACAAAACTATGGGTCCCTCATTAATGCTAAATTGACTGATACCTGTAATGAACGGAGATCATAAAATTATTTAATAATCTATGAATATTGCGCATAAATCATAAAAAATAGATAAATAATGTAAAATAAATAAATATACCTGAACTAACTACATCATCATATCCCAACTCACCCACATGATCGATAACAACCATTTTTTTTAAGGATTTAAAAGACAGCGTCAATACAGTGCTATTGCTAGACATTACTCAGATCTTCGGTTTCATATTTAAAAAAAAAAGTGTTGAATGATGTTATACAATGTTTTTTATGGAAAGACAATTTTAAAACCCAAATCCCTTTGAATTTAAGTAACATGCGATTATTCATAATTCTCTCAGTATGAACACAAAATTAAATCTATTTTTTAGTGAGTATATGCCAAACAAGCGTTTGTTATTAAAAACATTATGCACGAGTACACTTTACATACATATAAGTTATTAGAGCCAAATATAACAAAGTTTAAAATTATTCGATGTTATTGTATTAAAGAAATAATATTTTCACTGTAATTTTTGTGCAAAATCAAAACAAAAAGTTATGATTTACCATGCGGTGAAACGTAATTTAACCTAACACTGCGTGGACACTTTTTATTATGTAATAAAATCACTAATATGTAACTTACTAACACCACACATTTTTAAATACTTTCACATAGACTTACCTATAATTTTTGTACAATAAATTTTTAATATTTTAATATTTAGCTTTAATTTCTCGTATTTAAAAATAAATTTTATTTCGACTAGCACGCACAAAATCACAAATTAATCTATTTTTTATAAATTACCGTTAACAAATTTTTGGTTTCGATTAACATACTATTATATTAGGATAGATCATAATATTTATGCAGTTATTATATTTGTTTTAAAGCCAATATCATAATATGGTTAAGAAGATCACAATATGATTAAAATTATCATAGTTACATATGCTTATTCCAATCATATTTCTGAAATGATTGAATTTATTAATTTTATGTTATATTTAATTATATTTTGATAACAACAATGATATACAACATAATTTTATTATAAATCTTTTAACTACCATCATATCAAACGTGGAGTTGATTTTTGTAATCATATTATGATAAATTTAATCATACGATAAACATATTATTTTTCTGAGTGTAGGATTTTAGATTTACACGGGATATTCATTATTTTATGTAATCGCAATTATTCTAAAATACTACGATAGTTCGAAATTCTCCATATTGCCAGTAGTTTTCAAAGCTTAGAGTTGCAAAAGAATTACTGGTTTATCGAATTTTAAATATTTTATCAGATTTTTTGACATTGTTAAGTGTATTCAAGATTTGTGTGGCGTTGAGTGTTAAAAAGAGTGTGTTTTATATAAACATAATTAAACCAACTACCACCTCACTCGTCGCGCTATCGCCTCAGCCATTGCCACCCCACATAATTTCATTTTCAACTCTAGAAATTATCTTTTAAATTAAAATAAATAATTGCTTATGGCTATCCTGCTTAAAAACCCGCTGCGAAATAATTTAAATTAGATCTGGAACTCATTAAATAATAACAGCGTCAAGTTGTCCATACTAAATTAAATAAAATAATTTGAGTTTCCCTATTAGTATATTCTTATTAGTACCATATATGACAAACAATTAGAACAAACATATGATTTGACTAATAATATTAATTTCAATTTTAAACGCACAATCTACTAAACCAAATACTCGCTAGAAGCAGATATAAATATAAATTTAAATTCAGAATCATTTTGATTTAGAAATCTGAAACTTTATTAACCTTGTCCAAACCAACAATGTTATGAACAAACTATTTGAATCCAAAAGTTTTAAACCTCAATTTCCATTAAATCGCCCAATGAACGATTAAAAAAAATTCCAAGTTTCAAATTTCAAATTCCAAATTTCAAATTTCAAGTTTCAAATTTCTAATTCCAAATTTTCAATTCCAAATTTTAAATTCAAAATTTTAAATTTTAATTTCAAATTTCCATTTTCAAATTCCAAACTTCATACTTTATACTTCAAATTTCAAATTCAAAATTCCAAACTTCAAACTATAAATTCCAAATTTCAAATCCCAAACTTCAAATTTTATAATCTGTCAACGCATTTTATCAGAATTGTTTGCAATTCATGTCCAAACATACTCTTGCTTGTGAGTATTTCGTGTGCGTACTCGTCTTATTCACCTACATAGCACTTACAAACATTTGGATATAAGAGAAAAAATAGCAACATGATCGTGCTCAACAAACTAAGTACACAAAATACGACGTTTAGGTACAAGACAAAACCAACGAAAATTCTTCCTTTGAAGAACGAGTAATACATTCAAAATAGTAGCAAGATTCTTCAACAATATTAGAATAAATATGTATGCTCACACACATCTAACACAATGTTCAAAACAACATGTATTTACCTAGAAATTACAGTTGCTTTGATACAGTAACATTCACTATTTATAGCCGAGCAATATACAGTCACAAGATATCCAAGAAAATTTAACAATGGTATTGTTGTATTGTACATTTCCCATTCCCATCACAAATATCTGTGTTTTTTTGAGAAACTATAGTTAACTGCAAAAAGTAAATTTTTCAGAAAACGCATTTGAAATAAAAAATCGTAGATTTTAGTGGTAATTACTCACTTTTATTTAAATTTCCGGGAGAAATGTAGGAAAATATTAGAAAACTGAAAGCTATTTTGGAAATTTCAGACAAGTGTCGAGTTATTTTCAGTCATTACTAAGTTCATCAATTGTAAGATTCGCGTCAGGCTTTTCACAAACCTGATTATTTTCAATAAATCTATCCAATATTGCAGAAATTAAAGCAAATTTATCTGTTTTTAATCTCTGACTTCGTTCATTCTTTTTGTCGACGCGTATGAATCGAAAAATTTCCATGAACTTGTCTCTGGGCATTGTTTGTGAAAAGAAACTAGGTCCCCATTTATTAGACCATAAATGTGAAGCTTTCAAGATCTTTGCTTCATACGCACCTCGAGCATACAAAATCGCTATAAAAGCTCGCAACTGTGCCTTTGTAACCGACCAAACATCTTTTTTCAAAATTTTACGCGGCTCTGTTTCAGTACATATTTTTGACGTAGGACTACGTCTTTGTTTTCATTATATATGGGGGATAAACCAACATTTCAATGTGATGACGCGCGTCACGGAATTGACGTAATTACCAAATTTATTCAATTAAAGCAATGTCTCTGGATAAATATAAATGTAATGTTTCAAAAACTGTAAAAATCAAACCAAGTTAAATAAAAATTTTTGGTTTGAAAAAAAAAATTAAAACAATAAATAATAATATGTTTTTTAATTTCTATTTTAATTAAATAGTGATGAACTTGATCAAACATGCCGCACGCCATATTGATTTAAAACTATAAAATAAAAATAAAAAAGTTGAAAATTTTTTTACTTTTATTATGTAAAATATTGCGTAAATTTTTAGAATTTATATGCATAGAGAAAAATGTATAGTCGCAAAGATCAGGCCTAAAAATGTTTAGATTTGCGAGTTATGGGACTTCAAAATTTCTAAGTGACCGGAAACTAATTTAATTTAATACGTCATTTGAATCGTCAATATTTAAAAAAAATATATCTAGAAAGCGTTTATTAATAGCCAAAACATTCCCATTGGGTTAGCCCCTTAATCTTGCATTACAAAATGTTGCATTACAAAATGTTGCATTACAAAATCTTACATTACAAAATCTTGTATAACAATTTCCCGTACATTTATAGAATCGCGCGTGCGATTCTATAAATGTACGGGAAATTGTTATGCAAGATAACAAATCGCATTGACAAAATTCTACTGTATAATGATAATTATACAATAGAATTTTGCTTAAGATATCAAAAATCAAATGTCCACGATTAAATATTCTTAACCAGAATATTATGTTGAGATATTCTGGGAAATGGAGATTTCCATTTTAATTTTAATATTAAATCTTCATTAATCAGAAACGAAAATTTAAATTCTGGAAAATGAAAATTAAATCTTCCTTATCCAGAATATTTTGTTGAAATATTTTGAAAAATGGAGATTTCCATTCTAATTCTAATATTAGCCGTATTTCTTGACGCATATTTATCCGGATCGCTATCTGCACAATTTTTTTTAATTATATTGAACTTTTATGAATTCGCAATTAATATTATGTTAGATACTAAGGACAGGTACAGATAATAAAACTGCAAAATTTTTTAAATGCAAGATATTGTATTTGCAAGATTTTGGGTTGGCAAGATTTTCATTTGCATGATTTTTAAAAAATGTAAGATTTTGTACTTGCAAGATTTTGTAATGCAAGATTTCGGGGCGTTCCCATTCTCATTTCTGTGACGTTTTTTTGACTTTTTGTGACATTTTAATGATTGAAATTTCAACGATATATTGATCGATACATTAATTGTGAAACGCTTTATTAACATCGCATTTAAAGGTATAAAGCCTACTGTTCGACTGTGATTTTTTGTGCGAATTTTTAGATTCACACAGTTTTACTTAAAATGTTTTTCGTCTATAAGCTTTTTAGTTTTTTTGTATGATTAAGTTGGTCGTCTGCGAATATTTTGCTTAAAGTTAAAAATAGTTTATCTTGGTGGGAGTTCCATTCGATTAATTTGAGTTATTTGATTGGCGGAAAAGTGTGAAATTAAAAATTCGCACATCACAGTCGAACAGTCGGCTTAAGTCTGCAGTCACAGTATTGTTTTCGATCTGCGTTTCGATGTTGTTTTCAGAGTTTAGTTTTTGTTGATGTTTTTCTTCACGATATTAGCAAAGAAATGCTCCATTTCCATATAAAAAAATTATCGTTTGGATATGCACTATTGAAATAATCTCTCACGTATAAGAGCAGCTTCATTTCCAAAAATAACTTCTTTTCTTTGCAAAGTTCACCGTTAAAGCGGTTATTTGTGATATGAGCCGTTTATTTTCAAAGTGGAATAATTTCATGATTCTATAAATACCAGGTTAGCCCGAAATATGTAAACAATTGGTTCTATATATTTGTTTTTTTGACGTCACCCAATTCTATTTACGTATAAATTACAACAACAAAGAATAACTTATATATTTATCGGAATTGCAAGACGTCACGAACACGTGGTTTGAAAAATCGGGCTAACCTGGTATTTATTTAATCCTGGAATAAGTTCATACTTTGTTTAAACGAGACAATGAAAGAATAGAAAAACAATTGACACTAGGTAACCTGCCACCTATCAGAATTATGGTGAACGTTTATTGTAAGACACAATTTTTTATCGCTGTCAAATCTTATTTAAAATTAAGAATAAAAAAATATTTAAATATATTTATTAAAGAATATTTTCTTCAAACTTGATGACAATTGTTCTGAAGAATTAGCTGTCACATTTTGTCTTATAAATCACTTTCCAAAATATAATCAAAAGATGGCACTGAAATCACTTTACATAGTGTTGTCGTATAATATACGTTCGAAAATATAATCAGAGATGCACTGAAATCACTTTACCTAGTGTCAATAGCTAATTGCAAAAATATGTCTCATTTAATGCGCATTAACGGTTTTTTTTTTGACAATAAATTATTTACGGTTAGAAAGATTATATTGTCATTTATCTATTGTTATCAATAACTTGTTTTTTTTGAAAAAGTTACTTATACCCTTTTAAAATAAACGGCTCATGGTTTGCTCTAATTGTAAACAACAAGTTCAAACTGGTTTGCTCATGTAGGTATTTACTGCAAAACAGCTGTCATTTGCTTGATGTTGCCTTTTCTTATTAATTGTCCATTTGTAATAAAATAAAGCTGTTGCAGAGAAAATGATTAGAAATACTTATTCGCTGATCGCTGCCTTATATAATAAAAACCTACTACTTGATATGATTTTCAGTTCTGTGATTTGTAGGAGTACTCTGCCAAGCTGCTTGTAGAATGCTGTTGTTCATCAGCTCAATTGAACATCAAGTTGTGTAGGAGTTTTAAGTGATATTTGTAATTCAGTATTGTCTTCGACTAGGTTCCGAATGAGATCCCAGTTTGTTTTATTATTTGTTAACCTAGGCAAATTTTCTCTTTTGATAAAGGTATCACTGAGTGTCTTATAATGGCAAGCGTATGGTCAGATGAAATTTAAAGTGTTACAACAAAATGAAAATCGTAGGAATATGTGACTGAACATGGAGATCTAATTATAAAGAATCTTCATTGCCATATTTAGGTGTTTATAGTGTGATATAGTTTAGTATACTCAGGAAAGCTAGATAAGCAATACTTGCAATCCCCTTTCTGGGAGCAAGACAAACGTATTGTTCAACCATACAAAATCCTAAATTTTCATGAAATCCTCGGTAGATATTCATACCACAGTGTCAATAAAAATTGTTTAGGTGAATGTATTAATACATGTGTAGCAATGAACGATTAAAAACTCATTCAATCGTATATATTGTGGTGAACAATTGCCCGAAAGGAAAGAAAAATTCTCAGAGTACATCTCCAAAAACTAAACTTACATTTTTATTATTTACACAATAAATGACAACGTTCCTTGTTACGACAGGATATATAGATTATAGGTAGATTACATGACTAATTCTACTAAATTTGAGAATTTCTACTTTCAGTTTGTATTTCTCGTGTCAGTTTAAATTTCAATTTTTTACAGTGCTTCTATTTGGTTTGTTTGGCCACACGGTACATTAGTCGACCACCATCATAAAAACAAAAAACAAAATCTTCATCTGAAATATTAAAAATTAAATATTAATTTAATATGTTCAACTTGTTACTACAACTATAGTAAGAATAAACTCCTCACAGGATATAGTTAGATACAGTGTATAACAATGAAAAATGACGAAACCGAAGAGAGTTCGATTTCAAATTTTTACCGATTTGTTGTTGTTTCCTGTTCTTCGAAAACCCAAAAATAAATAATAAATATTCTGTTTTTTTGTTGTACATTTTTTAATACATTTTATGAAAAAAGATTAAAATTTTGTGGTTTTTGGATTTAAATAGAGAAACGTAATGTATAAATAAAATAATACTTTGGTTTTTATTACTACAAAAATTGACGAATATTGTATTACATAGAAGATAGAATTAGAAGACTACATGGGTTGGGGAGATATGGTTTATTTTGTATGTTTTATGTCAACATTTATTTATATTTTGACGTAATTTATTTATTTTAAAATAAATAAAATAATTCCTGTCTAGATTAATTAAAAGTAATTGTAATAATCGTTTTATCCAGCTTTTAAGTAATTGTGTTTTTGTGTAACCTTGTGTTCTTGAAATGTGAGTTTTATGCTTTACTCACTCATTATGGTTCGTGGTATATTTTTCGTGGAATTTATTTTAATATTTTGTCAAGGGGATGGAGAATTTTGAATAATAGAGGAAAAAAGAATTCTATAATAAATTGAAATAATCAAGCAAAAGTAGTAAGTAGTTCATTTAAAATGTCGGATATTCCACACCCAACATCTTGACAAATCAAGAAAAGTCAGCAAATCTATGTTCTCAATTTTTGCCGGACTAAAGATTATTGAAGTAAACTAATCTTGACATAATCAGCTAAGATTAAAATTGTTGTACCATGTGTAAATCATATTATGTGAGGTAATCTTAAGATTTCGAAATTTCACATCATTATACTTGGGACTTATAGGGCAGATATAGTGCTACTACAGTGGATTGAATGAGCTATTATTCATTATTAATGCCGGGAACTCGGTCAATCATATTTGAATGGGTCACAAATGCTTTAACAGCACATTATAAACACTGTATTATATTATAAAAGTATTTCAATATTTGAATTAGGAAGTCTTATTTCGTCGATAAATGAGTATTTTATCCATTGCTGAAGTTTGGTACATCTTCAAAATTACAAAATCCATCTAATTTAGCAACATTGAGGTTATCTTCAAATTCGAATTACTGCATCAGTTTAATTGACGTTCTTAAAGAAATTAAAGGCATGCACCATCCATTTTGTTTTATAGAAATTCATTTGGCATTACACAGGAAATCTGTGGAATTTAGTAAGGCCGATTATTTGGGTGAGCCATGCTTCAGATTTAATGAATAGTAGTGCCATACTATTTATCTTAGATCGGTTGTTGACGCTCAAAGAAGAAAGACGTGTTTTTGACGTTTTCTTTGAGAATTTAATTTTATTTGGTTTAGGGGAAGTTGCCTATGTCGTGCCGGTGCGAATTTTTCACGCCAGACAAAAGGCATAATAGAAAATGCGCATCCACGTTTGAATGAATTTAGAATGTTTCTGTAAACAATATAGTCGTTTGAGTGTAATTTCATCTGGTGTGACCCTAAGGTCACATATATCTATTAGTGATTTGTTTGCCTCTAGAAGTTTTGTGAAATAATTTTTTCAAAATAATCATGAGGTTTTATGAACTAACACGCACGCTGTGTCTCACCTACTTACGTTTCTTAAGTAGCGTACTTAAGACTTCTCTGCATTAATGATAAATAATAACGGCTCATTGTCCACACCAATCCCAGAACTGATATTGAAACTGAAGAAAATGAAAGTCTGACAGCCGACACACTTCTATCTAGGACAACACCTACACAAGTATGTGACAAATACAGAAATTGAAACACTTGCTGTCGATACTGTTGATATTATTGTATCAGAAATAAAGACAAATTTTAATACTGCTGGCTTCAGTTCAACATTTTAATAAAAAAAAGGGCAAAAGCACAACCTCATCGAAGGAATTAACTTCTTATCCGTATAAATTGACCTAAAAAAAAAAGAAAATATGGAGAAAAATTCTGCTAAACGTAAATTACAAAAAAAAAAAAAGAATGTAAATAGTGGAAATTACGTTTGGTTTTGTAAAATATGAAACGATAT
The DNA here is from genome assembly GCA_963556165.1 of Tipula helvola. Lineage (NCBI taxonomy): Eukaryota > Metazoa > Arthropoda > Insecta > Diptera > Tipulidae > Tipula > Tipula helvola. The sequence continues at coordinate 32,047,281 of OY744481.1, forward strand.
CCATGAAGAAAACATTATGTTTGTTTCCAGATTATTTATTTATTTATTTAAATTATTACCTACAGTAAATATTTATACAATCGGTAAGTTAACATACAAAAACAAAATTTAACAATTACTGGAGAGACATTTAAACAATTCGTTTTTAAACGAACTTCTTGTCATATTAAAGTCGAAAACATCGTAAACTGAATTAAAAAGCCGCGACATTCTCAAGACTGGTTCCGAAAGTGCAAAATTCGTGGAGACAGGATCAATATGTAGCAAAGGGCGATCGCGCAAACAGCGCATGGGAGCGTAGATATTGAAACGAGCAAGTAATTCGTCACAATCTATTCGGGAAGTCAGAACATCGTGAACGAATATAGCAAATGCAACGTCTCGTCGGTGATCCAAACGTTGTAGTTTTAATAAATTACAACGATCATTATATAAGGCGGGAGCATGTATTGATGCGCTCGCTCAGTGGGTAATCCCCGAAGGGCATACAGAACAAATTGCTTCTGAACACTCTCAATTCTATCTGAATGGCACTTATAAAATGGGGACCAGATCTGAGAAGCATATTCTAGAACTGAACGAACAAAGCATATATATATATAGAGTTTTCAGTGTGCGCGGGTCGCAAAAGTCCTTACAATTGCGCTTAATGAAACCTAGCATAATGTAAGCTTTCGTAATGATACAATCAATGTGTTTAGTAAAAGATAGATCACAAGAAAACGTTATACCTAAGTCGAACATGAACTCAACTCTGTCAACAGCAATATTATATAAAAAATATTGCTGGAATATTGGCGAGCGCATCCGAGAGAATAATAAAATCCTGCATTTACCCACATTCAGCAACAATTTGTTATTGATCGACCAACTGCAAAATTTAATCAAGTCAGCTTGCAGTTTCACACAATCAGCAACCTCATTAATTGGAGCAAATATTTTCATATCATCTGCGTAAAGCAGACAATGTGGAAATTCAAAACACTCAACAACATCATTTACAAATAATGAAAATAAAAGCGGACCAATGTGGCTTCCTTGAGGAACTCCTGAGGTAACACGAAATGAACGAGAGCTAAAATCGTTAATCTTAACAAATTGGTAACGATCAGACAGATATGAATGCAACCACTTAATAGGGATGAACTGACAATCTAGTTTATCCAGCTTATCGATAAGAATCGAATGGTCAATTTTATCGAAACCCTCTGAAAAATCGGTGTATACTACATCTACTTGTTGCCTATGTTCTAGTCTACTATATAAATGTCCACAAAAAGAGACTAGATTAGTCGCCGTAGACCTACCCGGATAAAATCCGTGTTGAGCAGGAGAAATAAACCTTTTTACATGAAAAAAACAAAAATTTCTGTACCATGGATTCGAATAGTTTTGGTATAGCAGAAAGAATAGCGATTCCGCGATAGTTGATGATTTCACTTCTTTTGCCAGATTTGAAAATCGGACGGATGAAAGATAATTTCCAGAGATCAGGAAAAATCCCTGTACGTAGGCTATTATTAAAGATAATAGTCAGTGGAGGGGCTAGACTCACTGCACAATTCTTAATAAGGATGGGTGGAAAGCCATCCTGTCCTGCTCCCTTATTAACTTCCAGTTGAGATAACCCATCATAGACTTCTGCTTCCGTAAATTTTAAAAAGATAAAATCAGAAAGACCGCGGTTAGTAAAAGGCTTGTTATATGATACCGCAGGTTCTTCATAGACAGACTCAAAAAAATTGGCAAACAAATTTGATATATCAGAGGGCTGACTGGCGAAAGAGTTCTTAAAAGTCATTGGGGTAGGAAACCCAGCAACCTTCTTTTTACCATTTATGAAATTCCAGAATTTCTTAGGATAGGAAGTTAATTCATCTTCGATTTGCAAAATGTAGTTATTGTAAAGGAATCAGTTTAAAGTTTTAAACTCCTTACGAGCAGTGTTGAAGCTAGGATAAAACTCAACACCGTGTAACTTATATAAAGAATGAAACTTATTACGGCGTTTCTCAATACGAATTAGCTGTTTATTATACCACGGCTCTCGATACCGAGGTTCGTTTTTCACTGAAGGAACATATCTTTCAATACCAGACTTGAGAAGCTCGTTGAACAAAAATACACTATCGTTCAAGTCTCCTCCTCGTTCTAGAAATACCCAGTCAGAATCAACAAGAAATTTGTTTAAAGAAACGTAGTCAGCATGTCTAAAATCGAAATGAAAAGAATTACTAGAAGAACACATAGTATTACAATTCTCATGGAAAATGTATATCATAATTGGGGTATGATATATGCTCGTACATTCAGTGAAGTCCTCACACGGCGAGAGCTCTAAATACATAACATCAGTTGAAAACACCAAATCGAGGAATTTCCCTCGACTATTGCTTATTCGGTTCACCTGCATCAATGCTGTGCTAGCAAAATAATCAGTGACTGCTAATTCTTTTTGGTCATTGGAACAGGCCGTGAAAACTCCATCAACATCAATCCAAGTAATATCAGGAAGATTGAAGTCACCAGTAACAATTAGTTGTTCACCATCACGAACCAATGGCACAACAGCAGAATCGATGAAATTAATAATTTCCAGATAATATTCCAGGGTAGATCCGCAGGGAACATATGCAGCTACTACGAGGATGGAGGCACTGGCTACATTAATACGTACAGCAATAACATCATAAGTTGGATGACATGCAATGAGCTCGTTTAAAATCGAACATTTAACAGCGACCAACACACCTCCCTCCTTCAGGCTGGTACAAAAATCATGCCGATCATTCCTGTTAACGACGTAGTTAGGTGGAAAATATTCCGCCGAATTGAAACTTTTAGTAAGCCATGTTTCCGAGATAATGATCACATCGTAATCATTGTCAAGCACGCCAAGCAAGAATAATTTAGCTTTACCTCGAATGCTAGAGGCATCATGGTAGTACAGCGAGGTAAAAGATGTTTGCCCAGAACTTATAGGCGGAAGCACGCTGCCCGAGACTACATCGCTTACATTACGGGAGAGTTGACTGGTACAGCTGGTATCCGAAATTTCACACTGTAGCTTATTACTTGGGACAAATTTACTACTTTGTAAGCTATTATAATTTATTCTGATGACATGTTGAGAGCAGCAGTTGTTCGAAATTTCACCCGTGGAGGCAAAGTTGGCCGAAAATTTGTATCGTAAAACTCCGGAATGTGTACACCGGTTGGCCAAGTATTAGGGTCTAGGGCCTTAATACGTACATCAGCTGTTATGCCCAATTTGAAGCAAACAAACTCCAGAGATTCGATGCTTCTTTGTTTAGGGACTAGTTTGAATGCCTTACAATCTTCAATCTCCAAACAAGTTTTTGCCATGGACGCAATTTCATTTTCGGAAGTATCCGCATCAAATTTTGAGACGTGTAGTGTAGCCATATCGCCGGTACAATGACTTATACCCCAAAATTTTTCGAAAATTGTCTGGTACCACAAATAGTTTTCGTGCCCAGATTTTGAAGATGCTTGTTCCCAACTTCACTCACGACAACACTGGAACTCATAGAGGACGAAGTCACCACATCAGAAAAGGTTCTAGTAGAGGCCGGAGGATTTTGCATGGTTGGTTGTATGACCGCAGGACTAATAGGTATAACAGCAGGCAATTTATTACTAGGTATACCTTTTACGCTTTTATCAGACGTAATCAGAGAAGCGTCGGATATAATCCTTGAAGTCGAATCCTTAGTTGTTCTCGCAGAAGAACTTGGCACAAACGATGTGGTAGTATCATGGTAGTATCATGCCAAGTTGTTGTTTGAGACTAGTAATCTCATCAAGCAGCTTCTCAACAAAGGGCTGCTGGGCAGTATTCGCACTAGAATTGCAGTCCCTCATTACCTTGAGGAATGATTGATTTTTCATGAGATCTCTGCATTCACAGCAGAACCACATAATATTCGAACATTTTCGCGTTTGATTATATGCCACACGGTCCACTTCAGCACAACCATAGTGGAATATTTTACCACAAAAACCAGAGCAGCTAATGGTCTGATTATTTGCAATTGTCAAGCTGCATTTGCCGCAATCCATATTATAAATTTATATTTTTATTTTATTTAAACAAACGTAAATAATATATACAAACACTTACTATTATGTAATTATATTTTTAGTAATTACAAATTTTTAATATTTTAGTTTTTTCTTTTTAATTATCCATCAAAATACCAATGTTTAAAATGCAAATCTTCGATTATGACTATGTAAGCGGCGGATTTACAAAAAAAAAAAACAAAAAATATGTTTGTATTGACTGTAAATGAATATTGTGTTAATAAAATATAACTGTTTAAACCATATATTTATTTAATTTTAGCTTGAGGTACGACTTAAGGTACTGGTTTCCTTAGTAGTACCGATTTCAATTTTTTTAATTTCATGGGTTTAAAGAAAATATTTGCAGACTATTCAATTTTGTTTGCAATAAATAAAAGCAGAGTTCACTAAGGTTTCCAATGATACTCTCATAAGCATGAGTGTAGTGGAAAGTAAAATTAATGGAAAGTGGATGCGAAATAAATTGCACCAAAAGAAATTTGTACAAAAAATAATAACCTTTGTTTATTAACACTAAACAAAAACAAATTATTGCAAAATTAAAATATGAAAGTGAACGAAAACAAAAACGCCGGAATGATACTAATAATTATCGTGTAAACTTGTAATAACCTGTATTTGACTTTTTTCTGCATGATACTTACAATAACATAATTACTTCTTTACAACTTGTAAAATTGGCCATTTTTAATTGTTGTCTTTTAATATTTGACATAATGGAGAAAACACATATAAAAAATGCCGTACAAACTAAATATTAAAAACTAAATAATTAAAACTAGTAAGGATTAAATAATTAAAACTAAAAAAATTTTTTAAAAATTGTAAAATTGTAAGGTTTTTTAATTGTAATTTTTATAATGTTTGTAGTTTATAAAAAATTTTTTTTAAAGTATATTTATTTTTAGACCATGATTATGCCATAATAAGGCGAAATATCGGTGCTGTATAAAATATAATAAAATAAGTATATAAATTTTAAAAAACTGTTTTGGCTTGGAAAAACAATACAAGGAAATATTATAATAAATAGAGGAAACATAATAACCGTACTGCCCAAGTACCGTTAGACAGGTATTTTCATATCACATGTATTGGTCAATATATATGTGATATGAATTGTGTCAAAACTAACAATAATGTAATACAAGCCCGACTGTCACCAATACTATAAATTTACTTTGCGTTTATACAAGAAATTATTGGTGATCGACTAGTGTGTCGTACTGTTTAGTGAGAATAAATAAACAAATTGTAGATAAAACAAACCAAACTAATTGTGGTGAGAAAATTTGGTATAGATAATAATGAAAGAAGTAATATTCTCCTCTAAATGACAGATTATATTTTATATCCGTTGTTGCTGTTAGTGTATTGCTTGTTAGATGAAAGCATTTTTATTCTATTTTCCCACTAATACTTTCAACTACATGTGTAAGCTATTAAATGTAACAGAGTATTTGTATTCTGTCGAACGTGTTCGACTCTTCGTGGTAAGAGATACTTTTTGACTTAAATAAGAAACGAAAGAATTTGATTCAATCCAAATGAGAATCCAATAATTCAATTGCTCGAATACGTTCGAATCGAATTCACAAATATCCAAGGGTGCGCGGTGTCATCCGAGAGTCTTGCTTAGGGTTGATCGTATATTATGATCAATCAAACGTCTTAATTGTTTAATAACATTTCTAACAAATCCGCAAAAAAAACTGCTTATCTGAATATCGAGTATCTAACCCATTATCGACCAAATAGCTAGAAAATATACCGTGAAAGCAGGATCCCATAGATAGCCCCTTCACGTGTTTTATAACATTTTACATTTGGCAACCATCAATGCCTGGACATTGTACAGAGACCACTGGAGTAAACATATCTCGGAAGAATTTTCTTTTTGAATCAGCTGAATAATTGCGTAGTGATTATTACGATGGACAAAATAGCTTCAATTCATTGTCTGATGTACGAAATCCAAATGTCCGAAAATCTTGCCAAATTATGTTATGTAAGAAAAATAGGTCTAACTATATTTGCAATAAATGTAACAGGTACATATGCGGAAAGCATACATCCAAGATAGAGTTTACATGAAAAAAATATGTTGAAGACAACAGTGAATAAAAATCTATAGCTTTTTAGTGAATAATTTACTAAAAAACTGCATTTTAATATAGCTACCCGTCAAAAAGACAGATTTCAGTAAAAAAAGGTATAGGTACAGTCAATACCAGTAAATCTAGTGTTAAACAATGGGCGTGTTTTTTTTAATGTCGGAGAAATAAGAGAGAACAGATAGATATTATACGAAGAAATCCGATAAATATTTTCTCTAATGTATCCGATAAAAAATAAATGACAGTTTTTTAATGTCGTAAAAATGCCGTTTTATTTGTTAAAAAAATGTTATGTTTCCCCTAAATGCACATAACAGTCGTGATGTTTGCATTTATCAAAAAGCGTACTGCTTTTAAACAACAATCCGAATTTTTTTTTAGAGAAAAAAGATTGTATTCGAAACTTATCCGAGCGTGAAAAAAAACGACACAGAGAAATACATTTTGTCTCGGATACTAAAAAAAACCGCGTATCTGTATTTTGACAGTTAAATTATTTCTCTGATTACTTCGACATAAAAAAAAACATACCCAATACTGCAAGTTTAAACAACAAAGTTTTTTCTTTGTCATTGAAAAATGTCACAAAATAAGGAAAACAATTCGTTTGAATCCTTGACTTAGTCAGAGCCTACTACATAAATAAGAACCTTCTGTATCGACTGTATTTTTAGTAAGCTTAAAATAAGGTACATACAATTTATTATAAACAAATTATATAATTTTTTAGGTATTAGTAAGCCTTAACAAATTGGGTTCTGGCAACTTTCAGTATAATGGTGGGCAAATGTGTGGCCACAATGTACTACAACCGACGGTGAGCCTATTTTTCCTCAATTTTTAAATACACTATGCCGTAAAGCTACCAAATTTATAAAATTTCCAAAGAATGAAAGAATTCTTCTAATAAAACGAAGATTTTATGCGAAATTTCGGTTACCAATTTTATTGGGGCTATGGACAGAACTGAAACTCCAATTCAAAAGCCGGCTTTATGGGACAGCTATAAATATTGAAGATTCAGGTGTGTATAGACTCTCGTGTAATGAATGTATCAATTCAACGAATACAGTCAAGAGATAATAAATCTGACTTGTACTATAAAATCCAATTATGCACTTCACCTAAGGAGCGACAACTATACATTCATAAGCTTAGATGACGAGAATATGATGAGAAGATTGGAAGAGATGGAGTGTAGATATACCGACACAGAAACAACGCAAATTTGTTAAAAGATAAAATTATGGAAAACTGCATATACGATTACGTAATTAACCTATAATTCTCTTTGCTGTTCTAACAAAATACATATTAATCAATTCATGTACATTTTCTCAAATTTTTTGTACATTTTTGATGCTATCTGTTATTTATTTTTTTAAATTTATGTTACTTCTAAACAGATACTTGAAGATGAGCAGTAACAGTAATTGCTCGAAACTAGTATACCTTAAAATAAAATTATATCACAAATATAGACAGATTTTTAAAACTCAATTAAAAATAAAAATAAAATTTGGAAAAGTATATTTAGTAACATTCCTTTCCTATCCTTCATCATCCGGCGGACAGATTTAGGTTGAGTCATACACTTCAATCAATATTAAATTAAATTAAAATAAAGACTTAATTAATTTAATTAAAGTAAATAAGCCTAGCTAAATTAATCCTCACAATTTCTTTAAAAATTAAGTGACAAGAAATTATATAGAGCTTTGTGGTTTTTAATTAATTCGGATTCAGATTCTATAATTTTTTAAATAAGCATTTTACATATAATTTTACAATTGTTATTGTTGTCAGATTTTCAGTTAGACGTTGTTGTTGTCAAATCAACATATTTAGCACTAGTCACATTTGGTTAAAATTTTACTTTTTATAACAGTTAAATAGTTTAGCTGCAAAACTTTCAATTTTTAAGCTTTATAGTATAGGAACTAGTTCAATGGTGGAGTAAATTTGAATCATTTTATGTTAGTCTCATTTCTCTAATGTTTTAATTATTTTGAAAAAAGCTTTTGGTTAACTTTTTTAAACGATTTATGACCAAAGATAAATCAATACATTTGGTTTATTTCAAAGAATACAATTTTTTTTTTTACTTTTGTAGCAAAAATTTTGCAAATTTAGTATACCCACCATTTTGAAAAATCATACCAAACGTTCCAAGACTATATAATTCATTCTTATCTTGTTACAGACTTCAAACTAAACCAAGATAACCACAAAATAATTACTAAAAAAGCCAACAATATTTTTCGTATTTTGTTTGCTATTTTTTTGGGAAGTAACTTTTAATATACGGAATCGAAAAGACGTCGACGACGACGACGATAAAACCAGAAGAATAATAACAAAAAGTAAGATAAAATAAAAATCCTCCTAAAACGCAAACCTAGTAACAAACAAAAAAAAAACTGTTATTTATTTATTTTTGCCAAACAAAAGATTAATTAAGTCTCAATAAATACCCACTAAAACTAACTGATTTAAAGTTTATCAATCAATTCACTTGTCTTATCTTATATCCATTAAACTTTATCTTTCCGTTGTTGTTGTTATTGTTTGCTACTTTCTTGTACGTAAATATATATCTTGTTATAAAACCATATATGTTATAGCTCTGATACATATTACACACATAACCAAACTAAGTATAAGAAGCATAAATATTCTTTATTCAACTTAATATTATTTGTATTGACCTCAGGTGTTTTTTTTTTCGGTGAAATAAAATTGTTACTTTACTCTTGCTGCTATGTTCATACTAATAAATTACGTTTATGTATTTTTAGGTATATCTCGTACATATGTATTCACCATATATAGTATAGACTATCAGTATTGTTACTAAACAAATACAATTTTTTTTTTTGATATTGTTGTATATGCTATAAATGCTACTATGTTATGGTATTTGTTTAGTAAATAATAAAAATTTTGGTGAAGTAATAAAAAATATCAAAACAAAAAAAAAAAGGAAATCTAAATCCTGGGAAATTTTTTATAGGGTCAATTACGATGAAGAAAAAAAAAATTTGGTTTAGTGCGGTTTTTTTAACGCTTTTAGTTTTATTTTTTATGTATATAATATGTGTGTATATGTTGTGTGTGTGTGTGTAAAAGCAATTTTAGAATTTTCGGATTTTTATTTTATGTTTATGAACTTTCATTAAATTTGTAGAGATTTTCTCTATAGGCAAATAAAGAGCAATAAAATATATAAGTATATGGGATCGAATGGGATTATATATGGATAGACACGCAGTCTGTTTTTGCAAAAAACGTTCATTTAGTAATATCGAATATAATTTACATCAATTCTCTTAAAATCATGCATATACGAGTATGTATGCGGTCAGCGTTTATAATTTTTAATATTCATAACATGATTTAAATGTATATAAAATTGGGCTGGATTTTAACCCCCAGAAAATAAAAAACCAAAAAGAGACATCGAAGTTCGAATTTTGATATATTCATACAATATATTAAAATAGACCACCCGAACACCATATGTATCATATTTCACAAAAAAAAAAAAAAAAAAAAATGAAAAAGGCAAATTTATTGGATACCAAAATAATCTCAATTGATAGTAATTTGATTTATGAATTGCGTACATATTTTCTATAGGATATTTTATGATGTGTGTCCCTTTTCATATTTTTTTTTTTTTATGGTGCCGATCAGATTTATGATTTTCGTTGTCAACACAAAAATGGTTTTTAATTAAAAAATATTTTAAAAGTCCGTTCTATAACAAATGTTATATAACAATATTTTATTTTGTGTATAATATGTATATACAATTAAAAGATAAAAATTATTTCTTTGGCAGACGCTCCACCAGTCCACCACCAAAACATTTTCAAACAAAAAAGTGAATGCGGTGAGTGAAAATTCCTTTCTGTTTTTTTTTGTTCTTCGTGCTTGACATTTTTTGACACAAAAATAAAAATGGTATAAAGCATAATATACATTTTATTTTGATTGACAAACGAAACGGCGAAAGCAAAATAAATAAATAACAAAATTCCACGAATTTCGTATTTTTTTGTAAAACGACAAAAAAAATCCTTGAAAGCTTTAATTATTTTCTTATTAAATTGAATGTGTAGCCAAGGTTAGATTTATTTGATTTTTATTATTTTATTTAAAAGACGTAAGTACTACCTATATAGTCACAGTTCTGTAATAAATTGAATTAATTCGATTTGCTTGTGTGAATCACAAATCGCTCAGCCATGAAATAAATATTTCAGTTACATCAATCTTGGGCACGTTTCGCCCCTTATATAATAATATGTTATGGTGATATATACAATAAGAAGTTACGGTAACAATATTAGATTTTTCTGGGAAATTATAAAAAAATTTGATCCTCATGATCAGAATCCAACTATTTTTTATTTTATTTTTCATTATTTGAGAACAAATTTACAATTAATTATTTTTTTCTATGAATTTGTAATAATTGTTGTTATATGTTTAATAGGCTGTTCGTGCTTAACCGTAAACAAATTTACTTTTTTTTCGATTTAAAAAATTTATATCATGAAACAAGTGTACACTAATGATAACAACATCTCCTTTGGCAATTCAAGAGCAATGATATTTTATGATTTTTTATCAGGGAATGCGACAACAACAGAAAAATTATTTTATTAATAAAAAATTGACATACATGAAAAGTGAACAGTAACAACGAGAACATACGAATAGATGTATTCTCATATTCTAACTTATCATTGTATTATTGAAGTGTCTCGTTTGAATTTTGGGTGTGCTGCGCTTGTTTCTAGTTTTCTATTATTTATAGAAAAAATTGCCAACGGTTTTGTTTGTATACCTAAGAGTTAAATAAAACGGATAAGCGCACAAAATACTCGTACGTAAAAATATGCTTAAATATGGATTGAAAGCAATTTTAGTTTTGATGAAGTGCGTTGATAAAATTTATATTTTTTAATCATCCAAAACGTAAGAGTTTTAAAAATTCAAATAGTTTGTTCATGATAATTAATATTTAAGTCAAATATCAAGCTTAAAAAAATGTTGGACCCATTAAAATAAATTTAGTAATCCTGTAATAAAAAATTTAATTGGCCCAGTTAAAAGCTTTCAGTAATTTTGTAAAAGAGCTTTTAAAACAGGTCGTTTAAATTTTGGTCGCCAATACATAAATTTCGTGGTATTTTTTTTCTCAATTGGTCTACTAAAACTAAAGCGTAATTACTCATTGGACACTGGTTTTTAAAAGCTTTTCAAATTAAAGTGATTTTTAAGCTTAAATAGGAGACGTTAAGGAAAAGTTCTGTTTCGCTAAACCGCATAACTGACCAGCAAAATAAACACAAATTAAAAGCAAAATCTTAATAATAAAAACTCGCAAAGCTTAATATGCATCTTATAATAATTTTCAAAACTTTTGTAATGTTATGTAAAGCTAATTATTTAAGTTTTATTCCCTCTGAGGCTGTTAACAGAATGGAAAATCCAAATAGGGTGAAACCGGGTTCCCATAATACTTTCGTTTACGAAATTTTCTCAAAATTTCGAAAGGTTCATCGTAAGGTGGATGTGAGGAGGGTTTGACCTTATCAACTTTGACGATTTTAATTTCCTCATGTGTATTTTCAGACCATCAATAAACACATTTTGATCTAAATTGGCATCGGGGTTTACTGAATTTGAAAAATATTCGCCAAGAATTCGAAGTGTTGATTCAAATGGTGAACCTTGGTTTGTTGTGATTGTCAAGGGGATACCGAATCTAGAAACATATTCACTAACGAACATTTTGGCAACCATCTCTGCTCTAATGTCTTTAGTAGGAAAAGCCTCCGGCCATCGAGTATATCGATCGAATATAGTCAAAATATAGCATTTGCCGTCAGACGGTGGAAGTGGACCAACCATAGATTCATAAGTATATGATAAAATCGAGCTGAAGGTATACCGATATTGACTGTCTGAGCCTTTGTATGCCGATGTATTTTACATTTTTGGCACGATATACATGATTTTGAATATTGATTAACATCTAAGTTTATTATCGGCCAAAAATACCTTGCAGTAACTAATTTCCTCGTGTCACTTATCCCGGGATGAGATAAATCATGTAACTTATTAAATACTGCTCTTCTGAATATTTTTGGGACGTATGGTCCATTTTTACCTGTACTTATTTTACAATAGAGTTTGCATTCAGATAATGGTATGTCGACTAGTACTAGTTGGACTTTAGAATCAGGTCGAGATTTTAATTGTGACAATAGTTCTGTCAGCTCTGTATCAGACCTTTGAGAATTTACGAATCGATACATTTATTATGGATTGTTCATAATTCATTCGTGATAGAAAATCTGCGACTGTATTGCTTTTGCCACTTACATTGCGAATGTCCGTTGTGAACTGAGCTCTATACTCCAGATTTCTTGTCTGCCTCGGACTTCTTTCGGTTTTTAAATTCATAGCATAAATCAGAGGTTTGTGATCTGTAAAACTACGATTGAACGACCTTCCACAAAATACCTAAAATGTTTGATCGCAAGGTAGATCGCCAACAACTCACGGTCGGAAGCGGAATATCTGGTTTCGGCTGGCTTGAGTTTTTAGAAAATAAGGCAAGTGGCTGCCAAGAATTTTCGTTAAACTGCTGTAAAACAGCACCGACTGCAACATATCTACTGGAAAAGCTAGAAATGTTGCTTGTGCCAAAAGATTTTTTACTTTAACGAGAGATGCTTCGCATTCATCAGATCACGTCAAATTTATCTTGACCCTAGATTTGGCTCGTTTCGGTGATCGAAGACATGCAATTAATTTGTGAATCGGTGTCAAATGTTCTGCGAGATTTGGCAGAAATCTCTTGTAGTAATTCACCATTCCAACAAAACCTTCGACTTGTCGTAACGAAGTAGGCGTTCCCGTATCAATTATTATCTTAACTAGATTTTCTGATGGCAAAATTCCATCTTGAGAAATGATATGACTGAGAAAATCCAATGACGGCACGCGAAATATGCATTTGGTTGGCTTAATTATGAGACCAAATTTATCTAATCTCTCAAAAAGCAGTCTCAAATGTTTCTTATGATGTTCTACATCGGAACTCGCTACTAACACATCGTTAATATAGACAAAAACAAAATCCAATCCGGCAGTGACTTCGTTCATTCGCGGAAACTCAAATAACCCGAATGGCGTTGTTATTGCAGTTTTGTGAATGTCTTTTCCGCGATGGGTATTTGATGGTAAGTAAGCCTTTAAAAGGTCTATTTTTGAAAATATCTTACATCCTGATAAATTCATCGTGAAATCGTGTAAATGCGGCAAAGGGTATCTATCTGCCATAGTAATTGAATTTAACGGACGATAATCACCGCAAGTACGCCAATCTGTTGTATCTTTTTTGCAACTAAGTGTAGAGGCGACGAAACAGGCAATGAAGATGGACAGCAGATCACTAATTCTACCATATGCTTTATGTTTTACGGGATCTAATCATCTAGCCTTACTAAATGGTAGTGGTCCTTTTGTTAGTATGTTTAAAATTAGGAGGTGCGATCAATGATGGAAATTCCTTTAATATTTTTCCGAAATTATTGTTTAAGGAAAAGTTCAATGATGTCGGTGTGTCGACATTCGCGGCAACAGCGTTTATGGTAATATCAGTTATAGAATCTATGAGGCTTTTCTAAACCAAATCAACTAATAATAATTTATATTTTGACAAGAAATCAGCGCCTATTATCGGATGAATTTCTTGCGCCAGAATAAAATTATGCGTAAACGATCGACGTAACTCTAAATATATTTTTGAGTATTTTCGTGCCGAAAGTATTGTTTACAGTACCATTTGCGGCTGACAAACAGAAATCTGGATCTTTATTCGGTAAGTTAGACATATACTATGTAGAACTACAGATAAATCTGCACTTGTGTCAATTAAAATATTAAGTTTATTTCGCACATCTTTAACGAAAAGTCGGCGATTATTTATTGGCATCCCAAAATTCGCCGCTTCCATAACGGGACGTTTTAGTTTGGCGTATTGGAAGCTGATTGCGAATTTCCAGAATTATTTTTCAGCAAAGAGGTCCATTAGTATTGAAACTTCTTTGTCTACTATTGGATCCATTGCGTCGAAAATTATTTGCCGTATAATTTGACCTTGAATTCCTGTTGTTTTGATCAAGTCGAGCGATCATGGTTTTCAATTCGGAAATCTCATTCTCTAGCTTAACAAATTTATCGTTACTATTATTTTTTTATTGTTCAAACTAGCTGTAGATGAATTTGGGTGTTGAATTGCCGATACGCTGCATGATGCTTGCATGGCTCCCATACTTCATCAGCAGTATCAAAATATGTTTTTTAATTCATTATCAAGATGAGGAATTACTGCGATTTTGATATTTCAATTCTTTCCCTACATTACCAGATATTCCAATGACGACGGTGTTGATTATAAAATTGAATCAATACATTTCGTTATTATATAATCCCAAATAAGGTGAAACCGGGTCAACATAGTTATAATATGTTTGCAATAAAATAAAATAAATTTATTACGGTGAGAGTCTCTTGTAAAGATTAATATTTATTCTTGAAATTGAGTTACAACGATGAAAACTTTAATTTGACTTATTAAAACCTTTGACAGGCTGGTCACGAAAATATCTATACAACTGAATCATTTTAAAAGTGCTTTGCATGTTCTAAGCAATCTTCCAAATTAAAATGCATTAAGTTCTCATTATTACATACTTTGGGGATAATTCGCAAAATTAAATTATGAGCTTATCTTAAACCCTTATATTTTTTTAATTAAACTTGTTACACAATAAACAAGAAAGCTTTCAGAAAGGAGAAGTGCGAGAACAATTGCGTGTTGTCATACTATTCGGTACTATATATTAGAACAAACATAAAAACTTAATGGGTTGGGTTATCTCTAATTATTAATTCAAACAAAGCTTTCTAGAAAAAAGTATGATTTGGAAGATTGGGTAAACTATACAGATATGTCAAGTAAATCCGGAAATAATTCATAAATTATTTTAATTAATTTGTATATTCGAAAAGTTCGTTACAAAAAAACGCATCTAAATAGGCGTTAAATAATATCATTTGTTAACGGAAAGTTTGTCGTAATAGCCCATTAAAGTATTTATTTAATTAAATTATCTTACAAATTTAATCTTTCAAATTTAAATATCTCTGGAACCGTATATGACTTTCTATTTCCATACCTCGCTGAGGTCACAATAGAAAATGCGAAATCAAATGAGAGAGACAGAATAAATATTTTTCTTGGCATAAAAGACATAAGCTCGCATCTCTACCTTTATTGCAAAATACGACCCAGGTCCTATGACAATTTTAAACTATATTGCAAATTAGTTAGACTAACTAAAATGTTTTGATTTTTAGTTATTTATTATTTAAAAAGCTTGATTTAGATTTGGAGCTTGAGAGCATTTAGGTATTAACTTTTAATTTAGCTTGAACCGTTTGAAAGTAAATATTAACGATTATTAAGAAAATCTATTTTGAAGGCTTGTTGACATTAATAGAGTTCAAAAATGGTCTAATTTAGAAAAGTTTGGAAGTCGCAGATTTATGAAAAAAAACTTTTCAAACTTCACTAAATAAATACACTGACTAAATGAAAACTTATACATACTTTCAACATTACCAAACCAAATTTAAAGAGAATTTTTGTTCCATTAGTATTTTACAAGGATTATTTTGGTTTTAAATCTGTGTTTCTAGAATTTAAAAATCAAAATTGAAAAGCTTTCATTTATTTTTTGTAAATAAAAAAAACGAAAACTCATCTGAACCAATTTTCATTCATTAACTATGTAACTCTATCATTTACTATTACATTCGTTTGCTAAAAGCTGTAAACTATTGTTTGAAGAGAATTAGGTTAATACGGTTTTATAACAACTCAGTTAGCGAAATAATTTTTTGGCAATTTGAATTAAATATTGTTATTAATAAAAGGTCTAGGAAATAATTTTATCATTTCTAAAGTTTTTAGAAAATAAAATAAATCGTATTAAGTTGTACGGAATCATGTAATTTTGAAATTAGTAATAACGTTTTAAGGGCGAAGCTTTTAACATTAAAATAACTAAAACCTCGTTATACTAAACCTTAAAGCTTTCGTTACAGAATAGGCCAATTAAGATTTACACAGTCAGAAAAGTTCGTTAAGCACACAGTTGCTTTTGGTCAAGCTTAAAGTAGCTTAACTATTTCGAAAATTGCTTAGAAAATTTCATAACCTTAAGAGCTTTTTAAATATATGTATTATTAAAATGCTTGTGGCAATACAAATCTTACACAAAAACTCGATGAATAATTTTTCAGAAATATTAAATTAAAATCACAAAATTTTAATTTATCCAATTGATTTGTGGAGGAAACTTGATTAAGTTTCATTATGTCTAGCCAAGATAATTGTTTAGTCTTCAGTAAGCATCTGCTGCATGAAATGACTGAAATCTTTTTGTATCCAAATCATATGTTTTTTGTATTTTAATTGGCAGTAACATTTATCTCAATATCGTGATTTCGTTTGCAAAATCACCTTCTTATTGCTATTTTTATACCCTGTTTGAATAATTATACAAAGGAGCTTTGGAATAATAAAATTGGACGAAAAACATTTAGGTTTGGTATCATCAAACAAATACCAACTTGATATAAGGTAATTTTTGAGAGATAGCGAGAAAACGAGAATAGTCGAGTAATTTTTTAGAGCTTTTCGTTGTGAATAACAGTTTTGGTTGTATGCCCTCAAAAATTTAAAGTTTTTTTATTAATTTTGTTAAATACGTTTTAAATAATCTGACCACATGATGAATAAATCGGAATATTGTTGTTGTTGCCAATCTAATTTATTGTCGTCATTTTATAATAATTTCTATATTGGACGTATATCTCACGTACCCATAAGCATAATTTGTATACGTACTTTTAGATAAACATTAGGCAAAAAAAGTTTCTGAAAACAACCTTCATTAGTTTTCATAATAAAGCTCTTGACAAAAGATATAATTTGGCAGACTCTACACGGCATTGGTATTAAGATTAATAAATTAATATTATAATCGTTAACATGATTTTAGTTTAGAAACACCAGAGACACTCGACCAAGTTGGCATTTGCTGAGGCGATAGTGCGGAGGGCGTTGTGGTAGTTGGTATAGTTATTGTTATACAAACTATTAATATTAATTTATTTGTAGTACATAAAGATTAATTTAAGTTTATTACATAGGATTAAATTCATACTTAATTAATTTTAGAATAGTTATTATAATAGATTAATGCCTGAAACAACGTATGGACAGCCCGGTGTCATCCGGGACTCTTGCTTAGGCTTGTTCGTACATTCTAACCAATCAATTATTCAATCAAAAAATTGGCATACATGAAAAATGAAATACATTTTTTTTATGAATTTATCTAGTAGCTATAATTACACGAATCATTAGTATAAAATTTAAAATGTCTGTAATTTTTATTTTTATATTTAAATATAAAATTATAAATTTTGTAAATTTTATAAAAAAATATTTTCGCTTTTCTGTATAACATACTAAATTATATCCTATATATAAACATCAAAAGCTGTGCCATGAATTATTTGGATAGAACAACAGTTTTAGTTGACAAAACAAGTACTGATTGAATTTAAAATTTGAAATTGAAATACTTGAAAGTGTATTACTTGAGATAATTTATTCATAAAAAAATGTATCCACACATGATACAAAAATGATGCTCAGCCTCAAAAACCACAAATATTTAAAATGTTTGTAGATTTGACATCAACAACGTTTCATTATGGTTTTTGACAACAACAACATTATATTAAGTTTTAATTGTGGCTTGTCCTTATAGCTTGAAGCAAAAAATTTGAATACACACGTTGATAATTAAATTGTTTCTATTTATTTTGTAATTTCAATTTAAATTAATTTTTAATTTAATTAAATCACATATTATTTATCAAATAAAGTTATTATTTAATTAATTTTATTTTCAATTACAATTAATTTCTTTTTTTATTATTTATCACCACCATTTTATTTATTTTGATAACAGCGCGAGTTGGGTGGCATGTCACCGTATTGAAATTTGAGAGCAGACTGATTTAATTTAATTTTTGTAATTCGTGTTTTGTTTGCATTTGGGCAAGCCGAACACTGATTGGTTGTTGGATATCAGGTGACGTAATGCCCAATGTGTAATGCGCTAATGTTAGTGCTGGCACAGGTGGCATTGGTTGAATCGCTGCAGGACCCTCGCAAGTGATTTTCCCCTCGCTGCGAAGCATTGATCGTTTCGGTCTCAACCGTGTGTTCAGTGACTGGTATGATGAATAATCAGGTAAACATGGAGTGACAATCGCTTCGGTAAATGTCTTAACGCGTAAGTAAAAAAAAAAAGCAAACGAATTATTTGTGAAAATTTCACCACCGCGTCAGTCGCGCCATCGTCGCGTATATTCTCGTTTTGTTGACAATATTTTTTTTTTTGTTTCTATTGGTACACATTTTTATCAATTTATCAATTTGTATATAACATTTTCTTCACAAATAATTATATTGTCGCATCTCATCAAAATTCGGATCAATCGCAAGCATATTTTTGGTTTCTCTTGTTTTTATTTTTTTTCTTCCGAGACATACATTTCACAAGTAGAGACCCAGGCACGAAGTGGCAGCTCGTGCCATAGTCTGGGGCGTGTCGTGGAAAGTATTGTCATTGTCATATTATTTTTGTATACTGTGTCTAATTTGACATTGGGGATCGTCTAATCAGTTTGTTGAGTTTATTGCTCGCAGCACTCAGTTTAAATTCATGAAAATGCCGAACGGTGAAGAAAATAAACATACCACCGACGATACAAACGAGATGATTACTGATGATGAAACAACTTTTAAGGTCGCGGCTAGAAAAAAAATCAAAATTCAACCATTTTGGCGAGGAAAATCTCGAAACTGGTTTTTGCTAGCCGAAATACAATTCAACCTTCAAGGGGCAAAACCAGAAAAAGAAAAATGTTTACCTACGCTGTCGTCCTTTTCGCCGTAGATATGCACACTGCTCAGTGACTCATACGACATTGAAGAGCACATTGTTGGACCTCTTAGCGCCATCATCGGAGAGGCAATTAGAAACTCTCATCACGGGTTAAGACATCGGCGACAGTAAATCATCCAATGCGCTACGACATATCCGCACTCTCGCTGGCACACATTTTGATGATCACATCGTAAAATCACTTTGGGTCCGAGATAATAAAAATCGCCTTAATCGCGCAGCCAGAGTCGATTGCGACTAACGCACTGGCCAAAACCGCCGATGGATGTTTCAAATAATTTCAATCGGCCCACAATATCCAAATGTTTCTTAAGTTAATTCAAGACAACGACGTCCACCTGAGCGCACTGAACGTGTCCCTTCAACTAGCCGAAACACTGGCACCATTGAACAAAGAATAAATCGGCTCGAGGCCAAGGTAGACAGCTTGTTTCGAGACCGATTTTCGGAACGATCGCAACAATCGCGACCACGATCACAGTCACGCAGTCCCTACTCACGCCGTCATGTCAGGTGCTGGAATATTGAAGTTATAAATTAAAAAAACTTGTAGATCACTAGGACGGTACCCAACTCACAAATACCAAATATACGTCAGGGTTATTCGCATTCGACCGAATAAACCGTTATACCTTTTTAGTCGACACTGGCGCTGACCTTTCGGTTATTCCAGTTTCTAATTTTAAAAATGAATTCAATATAGTTAAACGAAATCCTAATCTAGTTCTGTCGGCCGCCTATGGCACAACCATCCGCACTTACCGCACGAAGTTGCTTCAGGTGGATCTCGGGCTTAAGCAAATCTTCACTCATGCATTTTTACGTGCTACAGTGAATCGCCTGAACATTGGCGCCGACTTCTTGTGTAAATACGGTCTACTTGTTGATCTGAAGAAAAAACGGCTGGTTGATTCAGTGACTAAGCTGTCAATCAATGCCACCAAGGTTCGCGTCGACACATCGACACCGATCCATTTCACGATCAACAACGGCTACAGCACTTTGCTTAGAAAGTTTCCACAACTTTCAGCAGGGCCGAATTACAAATTGCCAGTCCGACACAACGTGGTTCATCATATCGTAGCAGCAGGCCATCTGCCCGTATCGGGATCACGCTAGCTAGATCAAATCCGGTACAAAGCCGCATTTACGGAATTCCAACACATGACTGAACAGCACAAACCATATTTGGAACAACTCTTCCACAACTTAACTGAGTTTGATGTTCACATCTACAGTGCAAAATGCGTCTTGGGCGCTACCACTCTTGATTTCCTCAGCCACAGGACCCCCTAATGGTATTCTGCCGTCAGAAGAACGAATTAATGCCATTGGGGAATTCCCATTTCCTACATCAATAAATCACATTTAGCGATTCATCTGTATGGTAAATTACTACCATCGATTTATACCAACACTTTCTGAAATACTCGCACCAGTTCACAGCCAGCTGGCAGTACTTCTACGTAAGCCCAAAATAGCTAATAATTTCTCTTGGCTCTCTAAGTCTAAAATTGAACGTAACCCAAGGCAATCTCGCCACTTGGATTGCAGTAGTCAATTTACCACAGACATCCAGCATGTGCACGGTTATGACAACGTTGTTGCAGATACACTCTCTCGTCCAACGGATAACGAAATGGCCACAGTCAAGTCACAATTCGACTTACACAAAATCTCAATTACACAACAAGCTGACCTAGAACTTCAGAATTTACTTTCTGGTTCCGAATGTCGCATTAGTTCAGCACTGTAACTAGCGCTTGTCAAATTACCTGGCCTTGAAATCTTCTGCGAAACATCCACGGATTACAATCACCCGTACATCGCAGAATTACTTCATCGGACCATTTTCGACGCATTACATAACATTTCACATCCTGGTGTCTGTGCAACTCGTAAATTGATTACTGCTCGTAGGCAATTGGGCTCCGTCTTGTTTGTCTTGCCAACGTGCCAAAGATCAACGGCACACAAAACACCTCATGGACAATTCCACTACACGGTCGATTTGAACTCATTCATTTAGACATCGTAGGACCACTTCCTCCATCTAATGGATACACATACTTACTTACCTATGTCGATCGCTTCACACGATGGCCCGAAGCTTATAGCATGACCAATATGTCTCCTGCAACCATTGCGACAACATTTGTTAATAACTATACGTTTCACGATTTTGCGTACCCCTTAATATCACCACTGCTCAATGGAAGCAATTTGAATCAAAGCTGTCTACAGAGTTAACAAAACTCCTTGGTTCAACTCGTATACGTACTAGGGCTTAATATCCCCAAGCCAAAGGCATGGTAGAAACGCTTCCATCGGAAACTCAAAGCTGCGTTGATAGATTGAGGCAATACAATTCATTGAAGCTCAGAAATATACCAATCGTATTACTTGGAATCCGAGCAACAGTGAAAGAAAATCTAAAGTGCTCACCAGCTGAAATGGTTTATGGACAAGCCAGCAAGCTATTCACCATTACCAACAGTAGCGACGCAGTCGTCGGCCAACTGCGACAAACCATGCAGAATCTTGTTCCAAAATCACCACGTCAGTCCAAACATGACGACGTTTTTGTACCAAAATCACTTGATATCTGTGATTTCGTGTTCGTCACCGTGTCAATTAATGGGAAAAACCAAACCATTTCAATTGACCGGCTCAAACCGGCTAACGGCATACTATGTTCAACTGATGAAATATCAGTTTGGTATCCGCATAAATTTGTTCGTATCACAGCCAAACACACAGTTTTTTTCTAGGGAGAGGGAATCACTTGCTGCGCAGTCCTGTAGCGATTTACTCATTCAATCGCTTCATTTCGTATTGTACATCACCACAAATATTTATTTACCCAAATTCACTTATAAACGACATCTCTTCCACATTGTCTATACACAATCTATGTCTTTCGTCTCTATAATTACACCTATGTGTCAAATAGACACGCACGAAAGTCATACATAAAACACACGAAAAACATTACACAAAATGTTTTTTTACTCTCGTTATGTTTTGTTCTTCTAGTGTGAATAATTTAATAAAATAACTTAAAGTGAAACTTAATTATAAATCATTGATGTGGTGATGAGATTTATCCCTAGTATAAAATTTATATAAACTTGGTGTACTTAAATAAAATACAGTCATATAGAGTGAATTGCGTGTACCGCTTCATATGTAAACAATTGCTTGCCTGATGCATTAGTGCGGGATATATCAATATCTCAAAAATTAAATAATTAAATTCAAGCGCGATATATGTGTACCTGAAGACAAAATTATTGATTTACTTTCTAAATTTAATAAAAACTGTTTCGGACTCAAATTTACTTTAGAATTGGAAATAAAACCAAAAAACCTTTTTTGTATACCTTATTAATTCGGAAAGACAATGGCCAAATTAATACCGTCTGGTACGCAAAAAAATTATAGTCTAGTCGAATCATAAATTTTAACAGTTTTCATCCATTAAGCCAAATTATTAATACTGCATTTGGGTTTATAAATCGGGTAAAGTAATTGACAATAGACACAACAGTCGATATCGATAATATCATCATAAATTACATAACACCTAATTCCTAAATTAATTAATCGTTTTAACCAAATCAGCCGTTTCCATAACGCTATACATAATAACAATAATGTTTTAACCCTTGTGTCAACACGACATACCCGGGTGTGTTTTTGATTTTTTGTAACTGAATGAAATTTTTTTATAATAAAGGTAAATGACATTTTTCATTATGATATCGTTTCTATATTTAATGTTTATCATTCTTTGTTGCAAAACTCTTAATTAAATTCAAACACATCATGGGTTTATCGTGTTGGGGAGAAGTCGTTTTATTCTCGTGTTGACACAAGGGTTAAATCCCGTTGCCTCCACTAACCAAATTCTAACATACAAATCCATTATTATATGTGAAAGGTCAAGTCAACACAAATCGGACACTAGGATACCTATAAGAAATCCTCAAGGGTATAGTTAAACAATGCCGTTTCTGGGCCACTTTTTCATAGTAAAAGACTATGGAGCAAAAAGCACGCAAATAATATTTTTTTAATTCAATTTCTTAATTTATTAACAAGAAATCAAAAAAATCAATAAAAAGTTTAATTATTTACTGTGATAATCATACAAACAATTTTTTGGGTGTAATGCTATTGAACATTTTATACACTTAAAGTTACATTTTTTATGGCACATTCCACAACATGTTTGGGTTTCCTTGTACAACACCAAATGGTCTTTACTATCGTATCTTGAAAAAGAGTGAAGGCTTTCAGCTGGTCTACTTCCTTTAGTTGTAGCTTTTGGAGCGACTGTAACATACCAAGGGTAAGTTGCCGCCTGAAATTAAGGTGATCTAGTTTGCAGCCACTTAATCTATGAAGATGCTAAGAGTTTTATTCTGCCATATCAATACATTGGGCTATTAGCGGAAAATACCATTTTTTCCCTCGTATTCCTATTCTATAGATGCTTATGTTTTCGTCGGCCCATTCTAATCCACCCATATTTTCATTATACATTTTAAATATTTTTGGTTGTCCAACATTTAGGATTTTTTTTTGTTTCTGTATACATATATCTTGTCACATTATGTGTTGGTAGAATTTGGCAACCATTCGATACAGTTGTGACGACGTTGTGGGCATTCCATTTGCAAACGACAACTTCATTTCCGTGGGTTGTTGCATAGTCGTAAAATCCTCTTTCCCTCTTTTCTGTATGATGCAATATTTTCTGACTCGGTTCTCTTTTATCGTTCTCGATCCTTTTATACCTTTGTGACGCAGTTTTTCTAATAATTTCAGCGAAGTGAAAAAAATTTCAAAGTATAAATGGTATGTTAATGCCAGATAGTTTTTACTATCACGTCAGCACATTGTAAAACAACACTTGCACCTAAGCCCATATCTTTATATTGTTGGGTAATATAGTTGTAGATCCTTGATATGGCTCATACCACTCTATGTACCCTAATCTTGTTGTTGCTGTCCATAATTTGTATCCCCAACAAATGGGCTAACCACGAATGAACCGTTTCGTTCCATGATGACCGTAGTATGGGACCATTGATTCATCCACGCTATGGTTTTCTTCCTTTGGTGCCATCTTGATAAAAAGTTTGTTTATGGCATCCAAATGTGGCCGTAATTCTGAAAATTTGTCGTTCAGGTAGATTTTTTTGTTATCGTTATAGTGAATATTTACTTATTAAAATATATGTACCACAAATTATCCATATTTTATTCAAATGACGTCAATAAATTTTATTTCACTCTAGTTGTTCCACAAAACACAAACATTTCAATACTAAAAAACGTTGCAACGTATCAATCCTTTATATAGTAAATATGCCTAACGGGATTTTAGAAAAAAAATATTTTAACAAAGGACAACGGCAATATCTGGGTTTGAACATCTGCGAAATATTCAAGTTCTAGAGAATCTGATAGAATTACATTTGCTTGGCAACTACCATGTATAAGCTATATAGGTAATTAGAGAAATATCGAATTTTTGGCTCTCGTAAAATCTGATAAATATCACGATTCAGATTTATTTCTGTAACTCTGTATGTTCCCACAACTCAAAGCTAAGCAGCGCACCATATTATCATATAAAATTCGAATAAATTTAACAATGATTCAAAATCTCGAATAATGCTATATATGTAGGAAAACTTAGGAAATCTAAAATAAGCCGCGGAACAATCTCGATATATTATGTGAAACTCGATTTATCTCGAACAATTTCAATAATAACGAAAGCTGAGTATTATTAAATAATTTTTGGAAAGCCTCTACAAATCTAGAAAACCCACGAAAATTTCAAATAATTCCGAGTAAATCACGAAATATTTGTGAAGTAATTTAATGTAACTAATACTACTAATCATAAAGCGACTATATAAGTTAAGGCTAAACTCTACAAAACGATATGCATTAATAATGGATCATCCAGTAGTATCGGATAATTTCGTAAATATCAAACAAATATATTTCTCGAATAAGCTGTAAGATTCTCGAGTAATATCGAACTATCAAATACAGCCGACATTCGAAAACATAATCGAATAATCTGAAAAATCTCGAAAAACCTAACTGTTCCGAAGCACCGAATTACAAGTTTCCAACATCACGCATCCCATTTCCATGCTGTACTCCCGAAAAAATTTAAAAAGTGATCAAAAGATAAAATCCGAGACAAGGGGATATGTAACAGGAGAACCCCGCCGAAAACAACAAAAAAAAACATCATCACTAATTAACAAATTAATTTAGAATTTGCAATTTTCTTATATTTAAAATAGTATTTCAAAATAAACTGGTTTTACCAGGTTTATCGGTAAATTAACTTTTTATTTAACATTTACAGGTAATAAAAAAATTTCGGTAAATGAGAAACTATATAAATCACATTCAATTTTTTTGCAAATCAAATTCAACCTTTTCAAAACTTGATTTGTAAAAGCTTGAATTTGAGGAGCAAAAGAGGTAAATTTGGAGCAAACAATAAAATCGTGATCGGTTGATGTCAAATGCTTTGATTTCAAACTGGTTTAGCAAATTTGCTTCTAAATCTAAATAGCTTTCAGAATATAAGGCTAGTTTTATTTCTATGGAATCAGTTTACATGTAATAACTCTGACATTCAGTTTCAGCAACCGAGAAGAAATTATTGGGCCTGCCTAAAGAAACTGTTTAATAGCAACAAGAACGATTTCTTCTTTCTATAAAAACTAGACTACTGCCTCTTCTTAAAAATTTCTTAGAAATGTTCTGTTTTACAAATTTGAAAGAGTAATTAATCGTAGCCCCCCTTCCTCCTACCTAGTACCTAGTTCCACTACTGGCTCTAGATTTGAATTGTAATAATCATGAATTCAATCATTCAGAGTTCTTAGTAACTTGATTTTTTTGATCTGGAAATCGATTGTAACCTTTTTCAACGGAATGCCCAACTTGTTTGCATATTTTTTGTGCTTAACTTTATTCGGCTGATCATAACAACTGAGGATATTACGTATACTTAAAGTAAGTTCTTCTTCGCAAGCTTTATAGATTGATGATAAGTTTGATTGGATCGTTGATATCCTTAAGAACTATCCTAGAATTTAGGTGTACAATAGTTTATGAAACAGCCGTGCCTTTTCTAGTTATACATATACTTCATTCAATCCGAAAAGTAATTTCTCTTTCCTATATACCTCTATGTGTTATAATACGCTTAAATCTCTTTGTTGCGTAAAGTTAATGAGCTTTACTTGTAATTGTTCTAATATATATTAAAAATACATTTGTAAATTTGAATGAGCTGTAATAAATTAATTTTAAATAAAAACAAATTTTTAGAACATACAAGTTATTTTTTTGTTTTGGTTTTTTTTTAATTTTTATTGGAAACGGGTAACGAAGGCTTGCAGCTTAAATTGAAATGGACAGTAAAAAATATATAAAATGAATGACGAAAATATTTTTCAACGTAAACAATGCTCATTCTAAATCCCCGCAAAAAATTGAAATAAACCATTTTATCAAAATGTCTACATTAATTACAAATTTAACATGTTTCGACTTTTTGTCTTCAAACTTTCAACAACACAATTTTTTTTTTTTTTTGCAAATCATCACTTCAAAAAACTTTTCGAAAAAATCCTTCTTAATCCTGTATACTATAACCGTTCCTTTGTTTTACGTTTTGGTGTTAAAAAAATTTAAACAATTTCAAATAAATAATTTTATCATTAAATAAAAAATAAAATAAATTGTTAAAAGCTGTTTTGTAAAAAAAAAAAAATTTTTTGCTCTTATAACTCAACTACACAACAATAAAAGCTGTATACATAATTAATTAATCAATTTAATTTTAATGCTTGCTAGAAACATAAAAAGTTTAAAAATAAA
Organism: Tipula helvola; assembly: GCA_963556165.1. Classification (NCBI taxonomy): domain Eukaryota; kingdom Metazoa; phylum Arthropoda; class Insecta; order Diptera; family Tipulidae; genus Tipula; species Tipula helvola. The sequence goes on from OY744481.1 coordinate 32,074,573, forward strand.
TGAATGTTCATTTAGGTTTTTTTTTTGTTAACTTTGAATATTTTAAATCATCTTAAAGTTAAACAAAATTTTTGATTTTTTTACGAGTACCTAACAATACAAAAAAAAAAAAAATTATGTACGATTGTTAATTTATTGTTAATATTTAATAAAATAATTTTTTTTTTGTATTTTGGAATTTACATTTTTACAAATTATTTAATTTTTCTAGATTCCTCTCAAAACGGCTATAAAATAAAGACGAGCGTCACAAAAAGCTCTAGGTATACTTAAATTAAATATTGATACAAAAAAATGTTCATTAGTCAGCAGATTTTACGTTATTAAATTTTTTATTTATACCATGTTTAAGATATTTCGTTTTATAATGATTAAATAAAATTAAAACAATAATAATAAAACTGTAATGATATATATAAATAAATAAATATAGACAAGCGTATATAGAGACAGAGTAGCAACAAAAAAAAAAGTTTTCATCAATTTTCATCATTTTCTTCTAGAATACGAGCAACAAAATAAAAATTATTCATCATCGTGATGGATGTTTAAATTATAATGATAGTAATATATATTATAGGGAGGATAATGGCGCGGTGAATGCATGACGACGATATACACTTAGAAGATGATGATGTACTATAGTTGTGGATCCCCTAAAAAAAAATGTATCAAACAAAAGTGAAAAATGAAAATGGATGATGAGCATAAATATAAATACATGTTGTACAAGCATATATATACAAGTCAGTTCATTATAATATTATTTAGTGTATATATATAGACACAGCATAAGATAACAACAACACTATAGCTCTGTATACATAACACGACGATGGTGGTGAATACTGTGTAGTTATGATGTTTTGATTTTATATTAAATTTATACAATTTTTGTTGTTGTTATTTTATTTAATTTTATTAATAAAATAATAATGGAGTTTTCATATAACTGGATATTCATATTGTATACACCGTTTCCATGCTTTCATGTATATGAAAAATGATGAGAGGAAAATTATTTTGACGTCGAAACATTGCTATACAAAATATCGTATTATTATTTACAACAATATAACACGTAATATCTATTATTGAAATGTAAAAATGAAAACAATCCAAAAATATATTTTGTGTATACCGGGATGAATTTCACAACCTAACAAAAAAAAAACTCTTTCATTGTACTTGTGTACATGAATATAATAGCTGGAATTTTATATTTGTCATCCGCTAGAGTGTTTGGTTGTTAGTGAACTAAATGATTGTGTTTTATATTGCTTGATTTAAATAAAACACGAAAAGCGAAAAAGTTTTTAATTTCTTTTTATTGTATGTATGCAATGTATGGGTCCTTTATTGTTGATACAAAAAAATGCTTTAGATTATTATAAAATGGGTGCAGATATTAAGTGAAAGCGTTTCAAACAAATTCACAGCATTGTTCCAACCTTTGCAATTTATTATATCCGTGATGTAATGTGAAGAGTGGGATATCGTTATTATTATTATTATTTTTTTTTTGAAGTGGTGAAGAGTCTACTAAAATGGAAGCCATAGATCCTTTGAGAATATAAATTCAAAGAACCAGTAGCACTACGACCAACAGATGGGTGGTACTGCATTAAAAAATTTGCAACGGCTCAAAATGATATACCTATGTAAATAAACGAAGCCAGCATACTCGCTTCAATCTAGATAGGACTCCATCTAATCCGATATGACTCCATCATCTAATTAAACAAATTAACCCAAGTAGCAATTTATAGGTTCAAAACGATTTCAAAGCCTAATAAAAACTAAGGTATCACAACCAAATTGTTCCAAAAATTATTACAAAAACTGAACAGATACCTTACTAAAAACCTTACTGACATCCAAGTTTGTTATAGTTTTTCGAAACTCATAATTTTTTTTAAACTGGTTTGGGAACAGTTTTAAATAGGATTCAAAATAACTGCAAAGTTTTGCAAAACCCCTAAATGCTTCCATTTTAAACAGTTAAATAAAAACAAAATGGTTTTTATGGAACCGTTGAATACTTTTTCTGGACGGTTTACAAAAATCTAACTTAAATTTACTAAACCATTGCAAAACGGGTTTAAAGTGGTGTTGGTAAAACCATAAAGTATTTTTGAGTTTATTTTAAAGCTTATTCTGACCAGTGACTAGACAGCTGATTAGCTTTTTCGAATTATTAAACTTTTTTCATTCTTAGATTTCTAAAAAAATATTTAGATTGCAATATTTCTGAGAAGAGATAAGTTTTAAAAATTTCTACGCAGAACATGTTACAAAACTTATTTTAAACAATAACAATTTAATAAAGAATTATTTAAAAAAAAAATTTTATTACGAAATTTTAATTTTGTAAAACGTCCTTATAGTGAAATTATAAAAATATTTAAAAATATTATTTTGAAAATCGATTTCGATAGGCAATGCTATCATCATCAGTTCAATTTACTTAATTATAACATGTTACAGTAGAACTGCTTTATGAAAACCAAAATATTTAAAATTTATCTTTACTTCGGATGGTGCTATGAAATCGACAAACTCATACTTTTTATTGAAACTTTCGTAAATAATATTATTAATTGCCAAACGGAATTTCAATAATCATAAATTAGAACACTTAATTTTATATTATTTTAGAAATGATAATTTATTTGTTTAAATTAAATTTATGTATAAGTGTATTAGGCTGCGGTCAAGAATTCAGCCACTGTGTAGTTTGTACTGTAAGTTGGTCAAAAATTTAGTTTTGCAGCCAAAGCAGTGCAGTCAAAAAAATACGATTCCTCTGAATTATTCGTAATCGCAGGAAATTATAAAAATTGTTAAATAATAAATGTCTATCAACTTGCATCAGGCTGACGGTCGTTTACAAATACAACTGGCTTTTTTACATTTTGCCTGCTTTTCGATTTTTTTTTTGTTCTGCTGAAACTGCGCAGCGGCTGAATTCTTGACCCCCCTAAAGGCCGGCACACATTGAGAACCAGCGACGAGAGCGATCTTCCAATAATAAAATGGGTTTGCTTTTAATTAACAATAGCTAAATATCGTGTATTTAATAAAAATAAAAAGTTAAATTTTAACACTTTTAATACCAATTTTCAATTTATCGTCTTAAATTAAAAATTATCTACGATAAATTGAAATTTTGTATTAAAACTGTTAAAATTTTAAATTCTATTTTCTGTAAATGCACGACATATTAGCTATCGTTAATTTAAAGCAAACGTTTTTTATTATTTTAACAATTTGCTTAATTAATTTGCTGAAAAAGGAATAATCGTTCTCGTGGCTCGTTCTCAATGTGCACCGGCCTTAAGTCTTTAAGTAAAAAGTGATACACTATTAATATTATTGCATTATTTATTACCCAACATTTTGGAACCGCCATGAAATTTTTTTCCTCGTCCTCAATCGTCTCCACCACGCAGTACATTTTGAATATTTTATAGGTTATATACGAAATAAAATTTTAACTGTGATAGTCAAATTAATATTGAGCAAATTTTAGTTGTTGGAATGAATAAGAGGGCAAAATACGTATGTTTCATTATATAATTTCATTGAAAACATTTTACATTGAACACTTTCAACTAAATAACAATCCGACAAATCAAACTCTAAATTAGATTTATAAATAAATATCAAGATGAAACGAGTTTCGAGGTTTTTCGTAAACATCAGTTTTACTTTTCAATTTTTTGCCGTATATTTGTATTTCGTTGCTAGTATTTATAGTAGCATATTCCATAGCAACTATATACTTTTCAGTAGACAAAAACCACTTATTTGCAAATGAATCGTTTAACACAAAATCATTTAGAACTATTTCTTTTTAATTGTCAGTATTAAGGATTGGTTTTTTCAATAATGTGTTATTTGCATTGACACCTAAATCGTCTTTTTTAGGAACTTGAATTTACTCGGAAATACGTTTGGCGAACTGTTCTAGTGGCTTTAAGCCAGATCTTAACAAACTTTTAAGAACTCCAAGTTTATATTCAAAACTGAAAGCACTAAAGTTGTCAAGTGGACCAAAGTGGACTACGTCATCGTATAAGTGTATCAAATTATGATTATTGTGGGAGATAGAGTCGACCCCATAAATTACCGAATACTGCTCCACGAAAAACTCGAGAAGAAGTTTAGCAATAGTCTAATTTCTGGAATACTTTTCATTTAGTAGTAAAATTGTAGCGCAATGAAAGGCAAGCATGTGTTCGTACAGGGCTGCGTTAACAATCCCATGGAGGGCAAATGGTACAGCATATAATAAAAAATATGAAATATTCTCTAATGGCCTAAATTTTCAATTAAATTCACTTGGTTGTGTAGTTTTGTATTCTAACAATCGTTTAGATATCAAACTTAATGAGCAGCAGGTAGCCTAGCTTTAAAATTAAAACGATCCTAAAACCAGCTTGAAATAGTTTTTTTTCACGGCTCCCAGACAAATGCCATGCATGTAGTCATTTACAGATATACCTGTTTCTAATAGCCCATTTAATTCAGTTATAAAATCTTTTAAATATAAATTACAATCCTTAGGCTTTGAATTACCATTAAAGACGCCAATAACAAATGGTGTTTTGCTTACACAAGGAACTAGACCTAAAATGAGCCAAAATTTACTTTTAGAGCTCTTGCTAATAGGAAGGTCATCTATGTTGAAGAAAATGTTCAGCTCTTGAGGCCATCCAGGCGAATATAAGGTTGTTAGAATTATTTCTATTCCAAAATGCCAGTAGTAACCAGGCTCTACAGTTCGAATTGATCCTATAACCTTACAAGTTTTGAGAAGAGTGCGAGAATCAAGCGGAAGATCTGGATATCCATTATCTTTTAATAATTTTAGTAAATCGTTGAGAGCACAATGTGATATTTTATACTCGATGGCCCATTGCTGTAAATTTTCTGTCAAAGAAAATATAGGCGTATTAACATCATTAGCATGGTCCTTTATACTATAAGTTTCCAGCACATCACTATCGTAATTTGAAACACTATTGTCATTTGATGGAACTCGCCGATTGTAATAATAATTCGTTATGTGCAGTGGTAAAATTTATTTCATTGAAATTTAAACCATTAGGAACGGATTCGGTAGATGTATCGGTATTTTCCATATATTGATTAAAAATGGCGCGGACTCTTCGTTTATAAGTTCGAGCGTTAACGTATTTAAAAATTAGTTTGTTAGACATTTTAAACAGTCTAAAAGAAACACTTTATTTAATATGTTTTGGACGCTTTAACTACTTTTTCATTACGGCAACTTTAGTCACCTAAGCAGAGAATTGAAATACATAAATTAGATATAACATGTATCAGCGTTCTATTTCACCGAACGACAAATTTAATAATTACTTTTTACCATTAATCTAAAATTGGTACTCAAATTGAATATTTTTTAACCAAATACAATAATAAACGAATTAATAAATATTTTCTCATATTTTGTAAAATGGTAATGGTAACTGGTAATTATAAAACAGACATTTGAAATGAAATGGGGTACACAGACATCGTTGTGTAAAAGTAAGGTTATGTAAAATAATTTATTCAACGTAATTTCACGTATTTTGGAATATTTCACTTACCAGGCACTGATTAATTATCTACAAAAAATTCAATCAATCAAAAAGCGTGTTTTTCAATTTTTTTTACACAAAACCACTAACTTTCAATGCGTAAAACCACTTTTACACTAACATAGAATTCGTTTTTAAACTGTAATCTAAATAATATCAGAGCCTTCTAGAGTATAGAGCCATAATCATTATGACGTATTTTTTAGAAGCTTTTTTAGTGGTATAACTTTTCACTGATTTCCATAGGAATCCATAGTAAAAATGGTGTTTTTTAGCTTCAAGTTTTTCAATGAAAACAGCAAAAATGATACAAAATGTTTATACAAAAGTGTTCTACATATCTTTAGCAGCAATATACAAGAAGGGTATATTGGTATTAAGTAAATATTAATTGCAGAAATAATAAAATTAAATTATTTCTAAAATATATTTTTCGAACTTTCATTTTGAAAAATACATCAAAGTTGGCTCTGACGAATTAAAATAATACTTGCTAAATTTATCTTTAGTTTTACTAGTGTACGTTAGATGTCTCAGATTTATACAGAAAAATACGAAAAAAAATTGTTTAATCACAAAATTATGACACGTTCTTAATATTTTGAGAATTTGTTTTGCTTTTCCTACAATTTTTGAACTTAAAAATTTCCCCAGGTGGCAATTTTTGGTACGATTTTTGAAAAATTTGTACTGCCATCACTGCCATCTATGTAATGTATATTGACTTAATTCACACAATTTGTACTGTAGTAAGCTTTTCTTTTTTATTTGACCAGAATGCTGTTGTTATGAACTTTTTTTTATATTTTGGTTTAAATAAATCAATTATTACAGGAAAATGAAAACGATTTCCTTAAACGACATTTATATATGTTGAAATTCAAACATTTTTGAAAATATTTCAGAAATCATAATTAAGAATTTGTAACGTTTTCATTGACAAATTTGTCTGAAGAAAAAAAGTGATTTCCCATATGTTTTATGCGTTTTACCAAAGCAACCTTGATTATACAAGCCATAATCTAAAAAACGAAGCTTTTTTAAGGGAATTAGAAACGACGAAAAAATCAAAATTTCCATAGTAAAACACATAAAACATATGGGAAATCACTTTTTTTCTTAAGACAAATTTGTCAATGAAAACGTTACAAATTCTTAATTATGATTTCTGAAATATTTTCAAAAATGTTTGAATTTCAACATATATAAATGTCGTTTAAGGAAATCGTTTTCATTTTCCTGTAATAATTGATTTATTTAAACCAAAATATAAAAAAAGTTCATAACAACAGCATTCTGGTCAAATAAAAAAGAAAAGCTTACTACAAATTGTGTGAATTAAGTCAATATACATTACATAGATGGCAGTGATGGCAGTACAAATTTTTCAAAAATCGTACCAAAAATTGCCACCTGGGGAAATTTTAAGTTCAAAAATTGTAGGAAAAGCAAAACAAATTCTCAAAATATTAAGAACGTGTCATAATTTTGTGATTAAACAATTTTGTTTCGTATTTTTCTGTATAAATCTGAGACATCTAACGTACACTAGTAAAAGTAAAGATAAATGTAGCAAGTATTATTTTAATTCGTCAGAGCAAACTTTGATGTATTTTTCAAAATGAAAGTTCGAAAAATATATTTTAGAAATAATTTAATTTTATTATTTCTGCAATTAATATTTACTTAATACCAATATAACCTTCTTGAATATTGCTGCTAAAGATATGTAGAACACTTCTGTATAAAAATTTTGTAACATTTTTGCTTTTTTCAATGAAAAACTTGAAGCTAAAAAACACCATTTTTACTATGGATTCCTATGGAAATTAGTGAAAAGTTATACCACTAAAAAAGCTTCTAAAAAATACGTCATAATGATTATGGCTCTATACTCTAGAAGGCTCTGGTTTTACTATGGAAATTTCGATTTTTTCGTCTTTTCTAATTCCCTTAAAAAAGCTTCGTTTTTTAGATTATGGCTTGTATAATCAAGGTTGCTTTGATAATATTCATTGATATAACATTTTTTGTGCCGGTTAGCACAATTTTCATAGATTTTTCTATTGACAACGCACGTGTAAATTTATTATTTCATCTTTTGCTTTTTGGTTTTGTTGTATAATTGTGTGGAATAAAGAGCAAATGATAAAAATCTCAACCTAATTCCTTTTTTGTTTTATTACTTACCATCAGTAAGAGAGAGGGAGAGAGTTTTTTTTTTTTTTATAAAATTTTGTTTAAACGTTGTACGTTGTAGCCGCATAGGCTATGTGATTGAGCTGTTTTTCGTAATTCTCATGATTTGATGTTTAATTCGACATTGCCTATTTCCTTTAATTTCTTGAAGCTTTCGAAAGTAAAATTTAAAATCATATACAAGATACGATCATTATTTTAGCTACCACAATAAATTATCTGTTTAGGAAATAACCGACCTACAAACTTACAAATCCGATTTCATACGAATCAAATAATTATAGCATACTTATATAATTTACTAAATTAAAATACAGGACCTGTCTATAGTTTAATAAATAACATTTATATAAATTATTTTAATTTTTTAAATTTATGGTATGGTCCCTATACTTAACGAATTAATATAATTTAACGATAATTTAATAAAGTATGGATTTTTGGTTAATATAAAAATATGTACACCCAGAGAAAAAATTGGTATTGTTTCAATAATTAATCGTTATTAAAAGAAAAATTCTCAAAAAGTAGTTTAATCTACTACAAAGTTATTGATTTTATAATGAAATTGTTCTAACAATTAATTATAACCTATTAATCGAACAACCTGAGTTATTAGTAATATTCGTAAAAAATTATTAATCTAAATTCCTAAAAGTGTTGTACTCAATAAATCAAATTTATTACATCATCAATAAAATCTTTGAAATCTAGTGTTTTAAAAATATTAATAAATTGATTTACAGGACATTGCTGGCCTTTACTGTCTCAACAGTTTGATCCCATCGGTTTCGATTCCGAGATAGCTCTGCAGACAACCAAATGTTGACAAAACCTTCCCTATGCCGAGGAGACATCGTTGCGACCAATACCCCCAAAATGTGGCTCGCGAAACACGCATGAACGTGACTGAGCCGTCTTTAACTTTCAGTCATTATCTTACCATCATCGGTCGGTAAAGACGTCATTCACCAGCCTGATGTCGTGCTTAGGTGTAGATTCCATCAGATTATTCAAATTATTGTAAAATGAGTCTTTATCGTTGAGTTGGCTAACTTCAGTAGGCGCTTA